>CM025850.1:38893563-39167386 GCA_003952965.2 Morella rubra
TGCAGATGGTCCTGAGCCTCGGAAGCCCCCACATGTCCCAGAGTTAGCCTTGCGGAAACCTGTGAAGAGTTCAACGGCTGCCACGGAGAGCACTGGATTTGGAAGGACAATCTCAAAAAAATCACTGGATATGGCTATCAGGCATATGGTATGCAATCGTCATTTCACTACAATAGTAATGCATTTATTATCTGGAATACTGAAACAGAAGTTTTCTTTGGTTAGTTAGTTCAATGGTGTTAGATAAATCCTCACGATTGATCTGCTCTGTGATGTAGGATATAAGAAATGGCACAGGGAACGCTCGTCCACTTTCAGGCACCACTCTTTTCCCCCAAAGCATTCGATCTGCCACTCAAAAAACCCAATCCCTTCGTGCTGCAAGTGCTCCGTCATCCATCAATACAAGGGGAAGCCTACAAAACAGCAGTAATGGAGTAATATCAGAGAACAGAAACAATATTAATTTTCCTGCAGAAAATGGAATTGTAGCAAATGATGGGCGATATTCTGCAAAATTGAGTGAAGTAGATATCTATGAGAGCTCCCGTTATGATGCAATTTTGCTCAAAGAGGACTTGAAGAACACAAATTGGCTGCTCTGTGCTGATGATAGATTGGATCTAGAGCCAATCTTTGACAATGGATTTGAGACCCTACCAGAACCTTTTGGCCTCTTGTAACATTTGATAAATGGGTGTTTGGAGGTGTTTATTTTTTAATTATTGTTTTCATAATTATTTGTCATCTACAAAAGAATGCAATCTGTCAACATCTGTCACTGAAAGCCAGGAAGAGTGAAGTAATATGTGTTTTGTTCTGTGGAGACATCAATGGGATTATTGTTGGTTTTCTGTTATTGGCATACCATGCCTTGTATTTGATACTTCTGCCTTGTCCTGTCTTGTGGGCTTTCAGAGCCTTGCCCCTTTATTCACCCAGTCATGCAAGCAACAGGAATTTAGTGGGACCCTAAGACCAATAGCTAAATGGTTAGTTAGAAAGACAGATTTTCACTAATGGACAAACAATATCCACTGGGTGGACATTAGCTCTTCCTGTCTTGCGGTACATATCATTCATTTAAATGATACATGGGTCGTAAAACCAAGTTAAGTGGGGGCAGATTCGTCAGAATGCATAAAAGTAAGGTAAAATGGAAATTTTTAGTAATCTTAAAAAAATTGGCGAGCCAGAAACAATTATCCGTACGAAATTTACCATCTCCCCCAGGTTAGAAATTTGGAGAGCGATAATTGAATATTTTGGTATGTCCTGTATTTTTTTTTTGGGATGACGATAAAAATCCAAGCACCTATTCATGTATATCGGATTCGGACGGATCGCTTAGTGCAGTATTTGCAGGAATTGGGTTTAATACTGCAGTAAATTTTAAAAAGATTGATTGGCCCAATGATTAATCTCTCATTTAAGTTATAATTTTTTTTACATAAGTGGTGATTTGAATTCCTAAGTATGCGCTTAACCCACACTTTCAAGGACTTCCATTGCTATTTGAGTTACCTGAGTGGATTATGTCTTATATTTTGAATGGAAGGTGGTGAAAGATAGGATTAAAGAGGAAGAAATGCATTTTTTTTAAGGAATGCATCGATTTGTATGCGACATCAACTCCCAAAGTATGGGTGGTAGAAAGAAATAACCGGCTGAAGTGATTAGGGCTCGAGAAACAAAATCCGAACTTCGGTTTAAATGAGAGTAAAAAGCCGAAAAAATGCTTTGAAGAATCCCGGCCACTCCTAGACCTCCGTAAGGCGAGCCCACAAAAAATAACAGGCCGCAATGGGGCTCAACACTTTCTGGGATAGAGAGAGACTTCTAGCTGTATGCCTATTGCCTACAAACCCAAACTCATTGCATTTCACAGATGGGCCAAACCATCGCTTAACTTTAGCTGCTTCAACAAAGAATCCATCACCGAGTTTTTTTTTTTTTTTTTTTTTTTTTGCATCTGAGTGTTCTTTATTTTTTCTAATATGCTTTTCACCTCTAAATTGGGTCCTTAATCTACTGTTTATATGAATTCTTACCTGGATTATATCGACTTAAACCTGTAAAAAAGACATGATCATGTCAACTTGTAAAGTTATGCCTGTAATAATTCCTTCCTTCCAGAGCACAATAATCTAAAATTGAAGTATTTTGGGTCCGCCGAACTTGGGATTCCTTAACGTGCATCGATTAGCAATATTCTCCCCACATAGAGAGACTTCAGACTTTGACAATTTGCGTTCGAGAAAAAGTTTTAAAAAGTCATTTAGCCTCGTTTCTTTCTCCCTTCAATAACGCCAGAAAAAGCTATTAAAGAATACTTGCTCCAAGATGATAAGCTTGGTCGCGGGGCCTTTTTTAGTTAACAGGTGGGCACCACGTCTGAGCTTTTGACGGTAGCCCTTGGCCTTTGTCAACTTCAAATTTAGGGATTTTAGAGCGTTTGTTTATCGAAGTTTTGAGGAATATTTTTAAAATTTAAAAAAAATTTTATTATTAAAGTTTATTAAAATTTATAAAAAGTGTGAAATGTATGTATAAAAGTATAAAGTTTATTGGAGTTTGTAAAATGTGTTTAATGTGGTGAAAATTTTAGACTCTCAAAAAATTAAGTAAACAAACGCCCTCTTTATTTATCGAAATTTTAGAGAATATTTTTAAAATTTTAAAATTTTTTTAAATATTAAAATTTATAAAAAATGTGAAGTATATATATAAAAGTATAAAATTTATAAAATATTTTGATGTGATAAAAATTTTAGATTCAAAAAATTAAGCAAATAAAGGCCTCAGCACCCTTTTTTTTGTCCCTATTCACCCACCTCTTGTTTTTCTTTGGTCAATTTCCAGACAATATGGCATCCGAAGCTGAGATATGTTTACCAATAATATTATATAATATATGTTTATTCATATAATATGGCCAAAGGGCAAGAGAATCGAGACCCACCACCACTAGATGCCTCTCCTACGCCTGAATTTTGCAAACTTCTATCACTGTCCCTTTGGAAAGAGCTGTATCATGATTTCATTTATTTTCCGACACAGTCGATGTTTACCGTTAACCTTTTCTGTCTCTCTTAATTCTCTGCCGTCTCCTTTTCATGTTTCGGTGTCCTTTTTAATGAAAACAAAAGTATCCAACCACCTTAGCCAACCTCAAGTGTGGGAATTCCCTCGGCAGCTTCCCTCCTGGTACAGAATTTTTTTTTTTCTTTGTCATTCTTATAATAATGAGGTCTGTGACCATCGTCACGGTTGTATCGCTGGTCTGATGCTTTTTCACGAACTTCAAATGTTCTTGTAGATAAACGGTGGGGAAGGAGATGGGAGCGAGAAACAGTAATTAGTCGGCAGGCATGACCTTCCCGTCAGGAACGCAAACCCACCTGAAGAACTAAAATTTTAAATTCCCATAAATATCAAGCAAGCAATCCGTGATCATGTACATTTTAGTTGGGTCATTGAGACCACTGTTTTTGCCTCTCTTCAAACAGCCACTCCAGTACTATACTCTTGGTAGTATTTGTTTGTCAAATTTTGATAATCTTTTAAAGTTTGAGATTTATTAAGATTAATAAAAAGTTATAGAATATGTTAGTATAGATGTTAAAAATTTTGAAGTGTGTTTATTTTATTCGAAATTTTCATAATTTAAAATGTTAGAGAAACAAACGCCAATTTATTAAATCAAATTTTGTTGTTTGTCGCATGAATTAGATAATCAAATGGAAGAGATAAACGAAACATATAAATTCTACTGATATCTAATAATTATCAAATAATACGGACCATATAACGGTTGTGTTGTATATTTCTATCTCTGAATTAGACCATCAAATTCAATCGATAAATTAGGGCGAGTCTCGCCTTATCATTATCATAAAAAGCTTTTGTCACGAGTACAACCTTATTCCAATCCAAAGAGTTCATCTTCATCCACGTACAAGCCATGACGAGGGCGAATTACTAGGAAAGAGCCAACAACCATCATATAATTTCTGCGTCCACGTGGCCAATAACCATCTGTTGTTCGTTGCTTGTTGGTTGGCCCCACTACACTCCAGCTAACGGTTACCTAAATTATTTTGTCAACTGTACTCTTTCACAGTCGGCCTTCCATTTATAAATAAACATGTCTCTGATCATAATTCTTCACATTTTATTTTAAATAAATAAATGTTCTAAATCAATGGAATTTCCTTTGTTTCAATCACTATTATTGTAGCTCATAATTGTATATTGGAAATGTAAATTGTAAAATTGAAAGGATTAAATTAATTAAAACTGAATTATTAGGATTTCCAGAAACTGCATCTAAAAGTTGCTGTGAGAGAAGATAATGGAGGTGGAGCAGTTGGGCTTCGTAAATGTAGCAACTTTGGAAGCAGTTGTAGAGAGGATTCGGAGGTCTCAGTTCAAAACGTGGGTTGTAAAGGAAGAAAGGGAGAGAGAAAATGGAGCAGTGCTATGGGATCCTAAGAGAAGATCGAGCATCGAGATTCGCGTCTAGTGCACTGCGTTTGCTTGACGAAGAAGCTTCAACATTAGGCACAGCCTAGCTTTGAATCTCTGCTTCCCATTCTCAAACAACCGCTCCTGCTACTGCTACAACTTTTTACTCCATCGTGTTCCTCAAGATACGCCGTTAAAGCTCACCCACTGGACCCCTCTATCTGTCTTTGTTCCGTATGAGCATTGAGGTTTTCGCCGTCTGCGGACCTCGGATTCTCAGATCAAGCAGGCTACCTCTCATGGACGCTTCGCTCCGGCATTCATCGCTATTCGAGGTTTCAGCTCTCTCTTCATTCTTCATTTTCTCTGTTATTCGCGATTTTTTTTCCCCTGGAAATTAGTAAGTTGCAAGCTTTCGAGTTTTAAGCCCTGACTTCAGATGGTAGAAAATCTAGGATGAGGATTCTGTTCAGAGAAGTAGTTAGGTCCAATTACGGTCTTCTGTATTCGTTGTCCTCTTCAGTTCGGGTTCCCTTATGCATCAGGTTTCAGATCACTGACGATTGTTAACCAATTCCGTCTATCTCGCCGAAATCCACGATTGCTGGTTCCGGGTAGATAACTTTTGAGCCAGGACGATTCGTCATTGGTAGAAAAACTTTAACTTGACTGAAAATGCCGTCCATTTCCTCCAAAAATCAAGCTTAGAACGAAAGAGTTTGGGCTGAAGCTCTGAGCTTCTCACGGAAATAAATTTGTATCAAGTCTGCGACTTGTTTCACGATTTCAGGTATATATGCAACTCTCTAGGTGTGTTTTCAGAAGGTGAGGCGCACAATGAGCTTAAGCAAGTCTGCGACTTGAAAAGATGATTGCTCGCTTGTAAAACTGGGTTTCTGAATAATGGGGTCTGTTAGCTCACAGAGCAAGTTTGCTGCTTGAATGTTGTTTTGTAGGCGTGGTTGCGATTCTTCTGTGATCCATTTTCTCAATGGTATCCGAGGAAGTCTAAACTACAGAAAATTTCACTTTTGACTCTGAGACACAAGTAATTCTCTTCTTGTCCATTAAATCATGCTTGCTAATATGCCAAGTACTAGGGCCTAATACAAAAATCCTATAACTATGATGTTACTTCGTTCAAGAAAAATTTAAGCGGCCCAATTTCTCTGACTTTATTATTTCTGTTTGATATTTCCACCAGATAAAAAGTTTAATGATTGAACAAAAAAAGCCAACGTTTGATGACCTCCTTGTCAACTCTAAAAACTGGTTCATAAACTGGTTTCTTTGCTTGTCCTGGGTTTTGCCTGTTTGACAATTGCAAACTGTCCCACATCCCAATGTTGTCTTTGCTTTCTTGTCAGGGTCCCAATTTGAGCTCATTGTCTGTGGTTTTTACATTTTTACTCTCATCCCGGAGCATGCATTAAGTTAACAGACCCCTTTATACCATGCAGCAATAAACTACAAAAAACAGAGAAAGGGATTCTTTCAGCATTTGTATTGCGTGCTTTCACGCTTTTGCTTTGTCTTTATTCAAAAGGATTTTGCTTTTGCTTTTTCGTGTTTATGACTTTGCTAGTAGCTTACATCGATTTTGTGTTTAATATTTTTTCTTCCCCACTTTTTAGTCTTTGACTTATAATGCTAGCTCACATTCATATTGAGACATGGCTCCCGGTGCAGGAGTTGTGTGTTTATGATGTTCTTATATCTTTGATCCTTTGCCAGGGGAGGAAGAAGAATTGCTGAGATCACAGTCGTACTCACAGTCACTTCATTAGAGGTCCCAGCAAACATCACTTATGAAGCTACAGACCGTTTTTGCAGCATTACCCTTCCTTTTACTCCTGTCTTTTCTTAAACTGAATTTAGCTGACATAAATTCGGACAAACAAGCCCTACTTGATTTTACTTCTATTGTTCCTCATGGCCGGAAAGTCAACTGGAGTCCTGCTACCTCAGTCTGTAGTTCTTGGGTTGGCATAAGATGCACCCGCAATGGCTCCCGTGTGCTTGAGGTTCGGCTCCCTGGTGTTGGACTGTTTGGTCCAATTCCAGCCAACACCCTTGGGAAGTTGGACGCCCTGATGGTCCTTAGTCTTCGATCGAACCGCCTCAGTGGGAGTCTTCCAACTGACATACTTTCCCTTCCTTCCCTCAGCTACGTATACCTTCAAGACAATAACTTTTCAGGTAGTATTCCTTCCTCTTTGTCTTCCCGGCTTATCTTTCTTGATCTCTCCTTCAACTCCTTCACTGGAAATATTCCAGCTGCAATTAACAATTTGACGCAACTCACTGGCCTGAACCTCCAGAACAACTCCCTGACCGGATCCATACCTTATCTCAACCTTCCAGGGCTTAACCATATAGATTTGAGCTACAACCACCTAAATGGTTCAATTCCCTCAGCCCTGCAGAAGTTCCCTGCATCCTCCTTTGAAGGGAATTTAAAGCTATGTGGACCACCACTCAACCAGTGTTCATCTATTTCCCCTGCACCTTCCCCTTCCCCAACTCACTTACCATTTCCACCAACAGTCCCTCTAAAACCAAGTGATGGTTCTAAAAAAAAGGTAAGTACAGGAGCTATCGTTGCCATTTCAGTTGGGGGTTCTGCACTACTGTCTCTTTTGGTTCTCGTAATTGTTCTGTGCTGTTTAAAGAAAGACCATGAGAACACTAGTGGGCCGAAAGGGAAGGGTGGGAGTGAGAAGCCTAAGGAAGACTTTGGGAGTGGTGTGCAAACGGCTGAGAAGAACAAGTTGGTTTTCTTTGAAGGCTGTTCTTTTCATTTTGATCTCGAGGATTTACTGAGAGCTTCGGCTGAAGTTCTAGGAAAGGGGAGTTACGGGACAACATATAAGGCCATTTTGGAGGAGGGAACGACAGTGGTTGTGAAGAGGTTGAAAGAACTGGTGATTGGGAAAAGAGAGTTTGAACAGCAAATGGAAATGGTGGAGAGGGTCAGTCAGCACCCTAATGTGGTTCCTCTTCGTGCTTATTACTATTCCAAGGATGAAAAACTCCTGGTTTATGACTACATGACCGCTGGTAGCTTTTCCACATTATTGCACGGTAGGTGATATCTTATTAACTTCTCCACTTTTCTCTACTTTCCTGAATTACGCATCCTTCAGTAAGCTATTAACGCAAGAAACATACCAACAATTTTGTTAGTAAATGCACAAAATTGAACTTATACCGTATCAAGGGTTCTAACTCTTAGATGTTAGGAGCAGTCTAAAGTAAATTATTTCATTGTCCATTGTTTGGGGGCAATAGTTGTAAGCTGAAGAGAAATCATACTCTTGATTTCTGCACAAATAGTAACATGTCAATGTATGAGCATCCTGTGATCAGAATAAGAAGCTGGGCACCATGTCAATTTGTTGATTGTTTGCAAAGCATCGCTCCGTAATGTCTGTTTTGGTTCATTACCATTTTTTGTCAGAATAGAAGCAGCAATAAGTTTGCCATTAGTTGAGTAGGAATAGATGGACCCTTATGGTGCCTGTAAAAACATAGATGCAGAAAACAGAATAGCCCCCTTTTCTACCCATTCAAGTGGTATCACTCTGGACTATTGGAAAAGATAGGAATCTTCTCCCTTTATTTTTCATCGTGATTTCTTCTGCGATTACAGGAAGCAAGGAAACTGGTCGAACTCCACTAGACTGGGAATCCAGAGTAAAGATTTGCCTTGGAGCTGCGAGGGGCATCATCCACATCCATTCTGCTAGTGGTGGGAAATTCATCCATGGCAATATCAAGTCTTCCAATGTCTTCCTCACACGAGAACTCCACGGCTGCATATCAGATTTGGGTCTGACAACTATGATGGTTTTGCCTACTGTCACACCAAGGAGTCCTGGCTATCGAGCTCCCGAGGCAATAGAAACTCGAAAATGGACTCAAAAATCTGATGTTTACAGTTACGGTGTTCTCCTCCTTGAGATGCTGACAGGTAAAGCACCAGTCCAATCACTGGGGCAGGATGAGGTGGTTGATCTTCCGAGGTGGGTTCGGTCTGTTGTAAGAGAGGAATGGACTGCCGAGGTGTTTGATGTAGAACTAATGCGGTACAAAGACATTGAAGAAGAGTTGGTGCAAATGCTTCAAATAGCAATGGCCTGTGTTGCTATGATGCCAGACATGAGACCTACAATGGGGGAAGTTATTAGGATGATCGAGGATATCAGGCCTCCCGATTATGAGAACAGGCACTCACCATCAGAAAGTCAGGCTTGAATTCTGGGACCCCATGATTGCCCTCAACTAGCCCACGTGACGTCAATATTCAAGTTTCTGCCCTGATGCCTGTAACTTCCTTAGCTTTAGCTGCTATGTGAAAACTTTTTTTAAATTCTAACTGTGAAATATGTCCAATTGCGTGATTCTTTTTAGGGAATCAGTATAACTAATTATCTTCTCTCGCGCATCCCCTTTCTCGTGATTACTGTAAGAAAATTGTTTCCAGAATATTATGAATATGTCCAATTGTTTTCTGTATATTTGCTGATCCTTTGCTCCCATGATGAATATCTACTCGCACATCCCCTTGACAAGTCTGAATGTGTTCATGAGTCTAATGTACGGCAAGAACGAGAAATGGACTAGTATTTGCTGAACTTTCTCTTCGAGGCGTCTGATTTATCTATGCAAACTTTAATGGCTTTGAACTGAAGAGCATAAAAAAATGTGACCACCATTGGATACACTTCAACTACTTAATCAATGATTATAACCTGAATTTGATATCTTCATAAAAGGTATCTATTCACAACAGTCGCCTATAAAACTCACAAGCTCATTTCACGGTTTCTTGCTTTCTCCCAGAATAAAACAGTGGGAAACATAAGAGCAGCTCAAATGAAGTTAGTGAAAAATGGCTATATTTCAGCCCCTCCTCGATCATAAACTAACAGGTATTCATTCCTATAATTAAAGAATAATGAAGTCGCATCTGACATCCACAGTAATGACAAAAGTTACCGTCTAGAGTTTTTGTCGACTAAGTCAGCCCCACTAACATACTTGGCAACAAAAGATATGAACCGAAAAGGAGCACCAACCAGAGGAGAATCTGTAAGCGGCACAGTAGTTTTTTCATCATCATTAGCAGCCTGCAACGCTACATCCTGAATTTCTTTTTCATCATCATTAGCAGCCTGCAACTCTACATCTCGAATTTCATTTTTATCCAATGAAATCCGCAAAATGTCTCCAGCTTTATCAGACACTGAAGAGTTGGAAATTTCAGCAGCCTGCTCAACATTGACAGTGTCGCTGCCAATATCATCAGCCTTGAGTGCAACAATTTTGACTGATTCTAACTTCTTTCCTGGTACAGACAAATTCTCAATTGATTCAGATAAGGCGTCGGCAACATGGGAAGTTTCAGCAGTATCAACCATCTGATCAGACTTGATGGCCAAAGGAATCCCAGCTGTTGCACTTCGTCGGTCTAGCTCAACATACAACTCGTTAACCTGACAAGGAGAAAAGATGCCTAAGCCCAGTGACAACCACTCCAATGATCAATCACCAAATATGATAGCAATAAAAGATGGTTTCTCCAAAAAACCTTCAATCTAATGACTAACAGTACACAACAAGAAATAATTAGGTAGCACCATAACACTATCCAAAACCCAAAAACTATCCAACCAATGCCAAGCTTTTAGCCATATAAGATATTTTCTAAAAGGTACCATAGCACGGCAACCTTAAACAAACCGCATATTACCTTCTCAACAAGCTCTGCATTTTCTGTTATCAATTTCTCAACCAAAGCACGCGCTGCATCCATCTGAGAGTTCCAGTTCTCGTGTTCAGAAGCATGCTAAAACAACAACAAAAAAAGCAGTCAGATTCTTCTTCTCCCCTAACCCCTTTTCTCTCTGTCTCTCTCTCACAAACAAAAGCAAACCTTTGCAAGTTTATTGGATGAGATGGTGGAGGAGGTAGTCCTCTCAAGATTCTGGATCTGTAACTGCAAACCGGATATGATGTCCATCAGTTGTTTGTTTTCTTGTAGGAGATTGCTCCTGAATTCTTCCAACTCCACCACCTGCCAAGCTTTGTTTTTAATTTCCATATCAGAACAAATGCACTGTTGTGCTAAAGATGCGGTCATGACCTAAAGATAAAATGTGCGTGCAACAATGAAATTCCTTTTTTCCCCCGTTTATGAAGGGAGTAGGTTAGAAAAATGATCTATGTAAGTGAGGCTGTGATCACAAGACGAGCTTTGGATCAAATTAGGCACATGCCCTAAAGATGAGAGACCTTTCCTTTTGATACAAGTTACAACTATCTTCTTTATGCCCATTGGAACCCAAAACAACAGAAACAGACTGATCCGGTTGTTTTCCCTTTTTTGGGTCTTCCAGACTCAAGCAAAAATGATTTGACCATGCTCTAAGTTATAAGAGCAAGCCAGCAGACAATCAGCTAATTTAAGTACTTCGATGTACTTGGGACAAGCAGGTGACCACGTTCACTAGTAGCCTCATATGCAATAAGCCCATTAACTTGAGACCTTCATGTAGTAACTTAGGTCAATTAAGATACGTACCTGCACCTCTAGTCTCGCAACATCACGATTCAGGTTTGCAATCATTTCTTTGGTTGAATTCTGTCATGGAAACACATGCCACAGCCTTTATTATGTTGAAAACAAACCCAAGTTGAACAAAGGCAAGCAAGTATGGAATATGGGCTTCAAATCAATCCCAATAACCAGGCACTAAGTTCCAGATAAGTGTATTTAAACAATAAAACTGACAAATTAAGAGAGAGAATTGAGAAATAAAACAT
Organism: Morella rubra; assembly: GCA_003952965.2. Lineage (NCBI taxonomy): Eukaryota > Viridiplantae > Streptophyta > Magnoliopsida > Fagales > Myricaceae > Morella > Morella rubra. Next base: position 38,904,859 of record CM025850.1, read on the forward strand.
CGACCGGCTTTTCCTTATTCTTTTCAACAAGAACCTAGTAATTTACCTTACAACGCTTCAGCTTGTTAATTAGCCATACTATTTATAAACAGTATAAGTTATAATACATCTGAAAAGGCCTTATCTGCACCCAATCCAAAAAACAAAAAAACAGAAAGTGATTACCTCCCTTAGAATGCATAAATCTTTTTCCCCCTCCAAGTATATGACCTTTTCCTCTAAGCTCACCTGTGGATTGTACAAGTACACTGTTGAGTCCAAGCATTGTTGGAAAAACCTTACACATATATGGATACCCAAAAAGGCAAACCCAAAGGAATGGTACGAAGCCAACAAGTAAGGTGAAAATGATATTATTAGCACCAGAGAGAAGGGATGAAGTAAAAAGAAGTACCCCTTTCAAAACCAATTTTGCTTTCTCATCTAGTAACAGACTGATTTTCTTCTCCAAACCAGCCTGCATGTAGCCAAGCATGAGATTAGTTTCCTAATTTGATATTGACCGAAGACATATTATTGTAAATATTGACAAAAGCAAATATGATTATTGCATTTCCGATGGGGCAAATTCTTCATTAATATGAATACCTTTTCAGTTAAAACTGTAAGAAATCACTCAACTCACCACTTTTTCAAGCAAAGAATCTCTTTCATTCCGTACTTGTACAATTATCATCTCTAGACCAGCCTGTAAATTATCAAGTTAGATAACCTATCCTGTAAACAAGCATAGGATCGCCATATTGTTGCAATACAGACTGCAAAGATAAAATCCATTTAAAGATTACAAAATCTTTAGTGTAGCCTCTCCAATAAGCTTAAATTATCTACCTGTTTCTGTAGGTTCATGTGATTTTCAATTTGTAATTCTTTGATGGTCTCTTCCAATGTAGCCTGTCCAAGAATATAAAGTTTGAATACAAAAGGAGTTTAGAATTAAACCTCTGCAAATTTCACAAAACATTCAGTAGTATAATCGCTTGATTATATGTATGCTATGTTACCTCTTTTTGAATGTGAAACTCATTTTCATTTCGTAGTGCACTTACTGTCCCTTCCAAGGAAGCCTGTAAATGAGAAACACCGAAGAATGAAATAAGTTTCACCAGCCTTTTCTCAATTAAATTTCCGATTATAATACCTCTTTCTTTTTGTGCAGATCATTTTCACTTTGCAACTGTTCAATTGTCTCTTCTAAAGTAGCCTGCAGAAAAGACAATTAAGTTCCATTTCACAAAATATTTCAAATCAAAAGCAGGAAATTACGTAACGTAATTGGAGGCCAACGGGACGGGGCCAAGCCTTTAGGTTGTTTAAGTTGGTTGGGTGAAAGATTGGCCATAGGAATACTCCAGGATATAAACCAAGGCAACAAATGTCGAGCATACGACAATGCTGCCCGTTTTCATTTTGTGGAAGTCCCCGGCAGAGGAAAGCGCTGTAGGTGATGGCGCATTATGCTTCTTATCTAGAGAGGGGCAGCTTATTATAACTGGTTAGATATTTGGTAAAAGGTAAGATTAGGTTTTATAGAAAAAGGGAAGGATTCAAACTAGTTCCGCCATTAGTGAGGAATTTCTGTATTCCCATCCACAAGCGAGCTCCGGATGGAAGACTGCCTCCAAAAAAGGATAGGGATCACCAGGGACTTCCCCCTACTTTGGTTCATGCCTATTTCTTTCATTTCCCTTGGAGAAAACAAGCATGCAGATTTAACATATCTACCCTTACCTCTCTTAGGATCCACTGCTGTTCCTCAGCTTCAACTAAAATGGACTGCACACCAACATTTAGAAAAGAATGCCCAAGCAGTTAGCTGTGAAAAGAATCTCAACACAAAGTAACTGTAAGACAACTTGAAAATTTTCTACGTCATTGACAATTGTAAAATGAGTGACGCGCCTCATCTCTACTTCCTCTCATACTAAGTCAATATACAAAGTAGAAGACATCAATTACAAAACCCAAATTATAAGATAAGCCAACTTCTTTGATATATTGAGTTACCTTGGGTACTACATAGTATGTATGTATTATAAATATTGTTGGATCCTTCTGAAATTTATTACACAATGGAGACTAAAAAGGGGACGTCCTAACAAACCAAATCTAAAAGTATACACAAGTGAAAATTTGTGCATTAGATATCGCCAATTACACCTTCAAAGTGTGGGACTTGATTTACTAGCGTATTCAATAGTGAAATAGATCATGCCGATGAATAACTGAGCTATCCTCATACATACTGTACTCCGTAGTGATTCATGACATTGGCACAATAACTTACTTGAAGAAATTCACGGTAATGATTGAATGATCTTTTTGGTACTGTTACAAAGCATGGAATGTCGATCATGATTCATCCTAGAATTCCAATTCTGAAACCTTATTGCTGGATTCTGTTTCACTTGCTTCTTACTTCTAGAGCATTTGTGCAATTTCTTTCTTCAAAATAGGACTTCCCATAAATATTCAACGATACATAGAGTCTGTGTAGATTTTTCTGTTTGTACAAAAGTGATAAAAGCATTTACAAATATAAGTGCAAAAAAAAAAGAAAGGAAAAAGTCACTTTGCGCCCTCAAATTATGGGATCGATGTCATTTTAGGGGTCCGAACTACCAATTTCATCGCATTGAGCCCTCGAACTGTCAAAATTTATTAATGTGCGCCCTTGTAAAAGGTCCAACGGCCAAAATTGTGCTTCATGTGTTATAAATAGGTCATGTGGCACAGCTTTGATGGTCGGATCTGATTTGAGAACCTGATTTGAGGGTGCTCCTTGATGAATTTTAGTAGTTCGATGGTTCTATGTGAATAACTTGGTAATTCAAACTCCCAAAGTAACATTGTCCCCGTAGTTAAGGGGTGCAAAATGAAGTTTCCTCAAAGAATATCTTCATTTATAGTTGTATGTGTCTCTTATCCGGAACTACTTATAAATAAAGAACTAGTGGATTTCTGATATCTGTCTAAATACTCAGATTAGCTTAGAAGACTAGTTAGGTTGATAAAATTTTATTCAATCAACTAAACCTGAAATACATAAGAGAACCTTATTACGTTTATGACCTGATAAAAAAAAGATAAACACTAAAGCTGATGGTTTCAAAGGCTGCAAGGAAATGCAACCATGGACAGATGTATGTATACTTACATCAAGCCATGGTACCTAGCAGAAGATGAATTTATGGATAGAAAAACAAGTTACACTGATAAAAATCCAAAACTTACGCTTTCTGTCCAATTGGGCCGATGCCCATTGAGACCTACTTTCATATTCTGCAAACCATTATGAGCATCTGCAGTCCCAGAAACTTGACCGTGATCATCCTCTCCATTACTCGCATGATTCTGGTCCAAAGAAGCAGTGTCACCAGCATCAGCCGTGATATTTTCAGCAGCTTTGCTCTGCTTGGTTTTCTTTTTCTTGTTTCTCTTCTTCTTCTTCTCCTCTTCCATTGTCCCTAACCAAAGTTCTCTTCTTTCCAATTAAAAGTGCAGTTTATTAGAGTCACTTTATTGCATGAGCAACCAAGCTATCGGATCCCACCAGAGTTGACAAAACCAAAAAAACGGATTTCTTACATTCAAAACAACATTGTGTCACACCTTCTTCACCTGCCATCACAAAAAAAAGCTTTCTAATCAAAAAAGTCCGCACCAATTCAAATGTCAAATGAGATTGTCACGGCATATAACGCAGTAGAATCAGTTTCCAGCACAATTTGCTCCCTTACACAATTGCGAATTTCAAGGGTCCAGAGGTCTAGCATAAAGAAACCTAACGCCAGAGATACAGCTATCAAAACCTAAAACACAAATCAAACACACGAAGGGGAAATAATGCAAAGACGTACGTTACAGATCCAATCCGCTCCAATGAAACTTTCAAACGACTGTTTGATTGGAAATTGGGGTGGGGGAATTGAGACGAAGATTTGGCGATGGCCCCTTCAGTGAGGTGTGTAGGGTTTCACCGTGCTGGCACGTTTTTCGCGTTTACTGCTCTGAGAGCCGATGCAAATATGCACTGACGTCATCTTGATTTTCCAGACAGAATGTTATACCAATCCGACGGTTGTCGTTTCCGATTGGATAGACCGTTGGTCCGTTAAGCACTGGATTTTTCCCTCTCAAAATGATGACTTGTTAAACCATTATTGGCCGGTTGAGTGCTCACAGTCGTTTTCGAGAGATTAATATTATACAGTACAGTTAAAAAAGAAATAGACACAGTAAATATACTTTATTATAAAACTTATATACAAAACATCTGCATTAGTTCTCGAATACCTTATTTCTTTACGTGAGTTTGGTAGGTATAATTCATCATGTATTGCATCACTTTCATACTAAGTGATTCTTTGTTATACTTATTTTCTACCCAAATATTTATAGAGTTAATTATAATTTTTTATTTATATAATTTAAAAAATAAATAAATTTAATAAATATACACTATTATAAAACATATATTATTTAATAATTTATATAAATAACATTACATAATATACTATATTCGAATTATACTGTATAAAAGAGATGAACAATTTTAAAAAAAAATTCAAACGCCTGTTCTATTAACAGTTGGCAGTTGCGGAAGAAATCCGCTACAACCAGCAAGTGCGCGAATTGTTCTCGTTGACTTCGGACCACCGACCGTGTTGGAGCCACGTGATCACCGTAGAAGGAGGCATGAATCCCGACCGTGACAACACGCGCATCCCCTCCACTATATAAAATTATACTCGATGGGAAAAACTATACTAAAATTAAGGATGATGAATGTTCCTATACTTCTAATGGCTTTAGTATTTCGTGTACCTTTCAAACACGAAAAGAGGATACAAACTCACTGCTGCAAGAAACTACGATCCGGTTTGATAATACTACGGTTTTTCCAATTTTTTTTTTTTAAAAAGATGTTTTTAATTATATTTGTGGTAGCTTTTTAACTGAACCAGCTTTATATGTTGGTTTCTAAATTCCTTATTTTTTGTATAAAGAGTATAAATAGATGAAATTTTGGAAACTTATAAACTGGTCTAACTTTTAATCTCAAATTATTAAGTATTAAATTCTTCCTGAACCCCCTCAAAAAAATAATAATTTATGAAAATTTAATAGAAAAATAATTTAATTAGGTAGGACTAGAATTGGACTTTACTCAATCTAGCTTCTCTAGTTAATAAAACTATTACCACAAAATAGCTCACCTGGTAAAAGGTATTGATATTCATAAAACAATGCACACAAATCACAATCTGGCAATAACATGAAAATAAATGAGAAAAAAAGGCCATTCATTGTCTAGAAATTAAAAAGAGAAAACTTCGAATTTCTATTTCCGAGTAAAAATAAAAGTTTGATTCAGACCCTCCGATCTGATGAAATACAATAACATCAAAAGACAATTTAGTGATTTGATAATCAAGTAATTTTAAATTTTATTGTCGTATTTTATGTTTTAGTATGTAGTATTTTAATTTCCTTGAGGCCCATAAAAACAAAAAACTCATTTTCCTTCTAATGGAAAATATTTATATAGATAAAGTGTATTTGACTCGGTAATTGTCTATTTTATGTGAGACCAAGGAATTGTGCAAATATCGAGATGTGCGTAAGTTGGTCCAAAACATCTTTTTTTTTTTAAAAAAAAAAGAACACTTTGTTCAATGATTCGCTTGGGGTTATCTTAAAATATTATATTTATCTCTTTTTTTCTAATTGCATTGTATAAAAAGTTGTAGGAATCTTACCTAAAAAAAAATTAGATGTGTCCAAGAGATTAATAGATATATCCTAGAAAATTAGATATGTCCAATTTTGTAATTTACATTTCTGTGGATTTTGGAAAGTGTCCAAATAAATTATCCGAGGGAGAAAAGTCACCAACTTATTACACCACAGTAAATAATGAAAAGAACAAGCGATCGAGCGAGGAAGGTGAATTTTTGTAGTGCCTCTATATAAGAGGGGTCCAACGTCGTCGAGATCATTCAAGGGTTTGTGGTACGGGCGTGGTGGTAGGCTGTGGATCTGCTTGAAACTCGAGACAGCTCTTAGTTTCACTTCCATCTGAGGTTGCCTTTCTGTCTCTCTCTCGTGTTTTTTTCGAGTTTTTGTCCTTTATAGTTTCTTCCATTTCTAGGGTTTGACTCCGTAACTGGCTGACTTCGTGGGGGTTAGGCACAGATATCGCAGGTTGAGTTTTGATCTCTGATATTTTTTATGGGGTGTGCTTACATTTTGCAGCTGCTCTTGAAGAATCATGGCGTCCAAGCGTATCTTGAAGGAGCTCAAGGATTTACAGAAGGATCCCCCGACTTCTTGCAGCGCAGGTATCTCGATCAAGCTCGTTAGATGGAAAATACATCATTTGTTGATAATTTTCATTTTGCTATATTCCCGGAAATTGATTGGTTATTTGGGTGGTTTTTCCATTAATTTGGTGCCATTTTCTGTTTCTATGATTTGGTAGCTCACTGTTGTTTGTTTATTTGTTTTCCCATTTAATCATCCACATGAAAGATCGTCTATGTGTTCTGAATTGAAGAGATGTTTGTGTTAACTTCAGTTAGTGACGAATCTGATTATGATCAACACAAATCGTTTCAAGTAAGACAGAAGCCCCTTTTTTTACGTCACTTCATGGAACATCTTTTGCTTTTTGATCTTTTCTATGCTCGTGTTCTCTATGAAATCTTTGACAAGAATGATTCTCCTTCCTATTCCTGCCCAGTAATTATGTTCAATTTACTTGCCCTAAAACTGATAATAATCGAGACAACTGGTCTTTGGAGATTGATTTAACCAAGAACCTGTCAATTGTATAATATTACGTTCTTATGGTTCCAAGTTTGGATCAACCTCTAACTTGGTTTTATTGGTAATTGGCACTAAGTGGATGAAGGTATTATCAGTACATGACTAGAAACTTGTTTGTGCTTCCTCCAATCGTCTGTTAACTAATCACTGCTTCATGGTGGATATCCTTGATGAGATCATCTTTATTCATTGAAAAATCCATTTCTACAAATCTTTACATGCCTAGAGACTCTTTTTTTTTTTATAAGTACATGCCTAGAAACTCTTATTGTTTCCTTTTTCTTTTCATCTCTTTCTGTGTCGACAAAAACCATGTATTTAAGTCTGTGTTCTTCTCTTGTACTTTTACGTTAGTTGCTCATGTAATAAAATAGCTCCCGAAGGTAAACTCTCCGAGCATAAATGGAATTCACTCTCTAGACAATTGATTCTACTGTATATTTCTGACATAAATCCGTCAATCTGCAGAAGGCACGCGGTCATCATTATTAACTATGCTATTCGAAATTATTCTTGCATTAAATGTTGTTGCTTTCTTTCACTTTGTAACAGGTCCTGTAGCTGAAGACATGTTCCATTGGCAAGCGACCATTATGGGACCCACTGATAGCCCATACGCGGGAGGTGTTTTTCTTGTTACTATTCATTTTCCTCCGGATTACCCCTTCAAGCCCCCTAAGGTGAACTTTTTGCATGTGCAGATTTTTCTTGGGTTTCATTATCTGTATGTATGAAGTTGTGTAAAAGACCTTGTTTTGTAATTATTATTATTTTTAATGCAAGAAGGGTGATGGACTTCTGTTTTTCAGGTTGCTTTTAGGACCAAGGTCTTCCACCCTAACATCAATAGCAATGGGAGCATCTGTCTTGACATCCTTAAAGAACAGTGGAGCCCAGCTCTTACCATTTCTAAGGTTTGGCTTTGTGTTTTATGGTAGTAACATTGTTTTACCATCATTCTTTTACCTAGAAATGCTATGCTCACATGATGGGAGAATTAAAACATAATGAGGTTTTAAACATAAACTGTGTTAATTCAAGAAAACAACCCAGGATGTTATCCAAAAAGGACTGGATAGGTAATGGATCTTCCATACTCAAATGGTGGAGTGATGCTCATTGGGCATTTTTAACCTGTAACTTCCAGAACCTCTAGTATTCTTTTAAGTGATGTGTCAAGATGAAATCTGTGGCTGATATTGAAACAGGGTTAGATGGTTTCTAACCTCTTTAGAGTTTTAGGATTTGTTTTGATGTTATCAATGCTGACACAGGACATATAATGTGGAAGTATTCTTGAATGGCTGGGGTAATTAGTGTTGCACTTTATTCTTGCGTGATAAGAACTGTGACTACTTTTTTGTGGGGTATGTCATAACACTTTGATTCAAATCAGGTATTGCTCTCTATCTGCTCATTGCTGACTGACCCTAATCCCGATGACCCTCTTGTGCCGGAGATTGCCCATATGTATAAGACTGACCGGTCCAAGTATGAAACCACTGCACGTAGCTGGACACAGAAGTATGCCATGGGATGATGGCTGTTAAAAGATCAGATCAATATTGTACTTATGAAGGAATATATTTTAATCATGAACCGTGCCTTTGTTGTCTCTTGATGTTGTTTGTTGTTTATTCTGGGAGTGTTGGGTGAGGGGGTGCAAGTGGTAGAGATTGTTTTGGGTTTTATTTTGGGTGGGAGGTGGGGAGTTGAGAGGTGCATTTTGGTCAGAACAATTGGCTGTTGGCAAATTGTGTAACCAAATGTGCGAACAGGTTAAGCACACGCTCGTTTGAAGCTGTTCCTTGTGGCAATGTAGAAATAGTCAGTCAGTGTACTGCACACCTGTTTTAAAGTTCAACATACCTAGGCATATCTGTGTAGCTTGCAAACTCTCATCACTGGTTTCCGTAATTTTTTATTACATGCTTGGTTCCAACCGCTATTGGTAGGCTTAGTGGACTTCATTTACTGCTGCGACTTACTCACATCTTCGTATGTCATGTCAGTCCAAAACATCTAGGGCATTACAACAGCTATAGTTATTATGGTCGTGTTCGGTTTGTCTGTGTAAAGTTTCCACAGAGGAAGGTTCCAGAATGACTAAGGTCACCTGAAATGTTATCTGGATATATTGCAAGATGAAGTTTGGTGCCAGTCTTTTATTCTCTCTCGCTTTGCTTTGCAGAGTGGATGCACATATAATGGAAATCTTTGCAAAGAGGACCGATTTCTTTATGTTTTTTATGGTATACGATTAACCAGATCAAATCTACTGACTGCTTGTCTTTGAAGTCAATTAAATACTCGCACAAATGAATAAATTCCTAAACTTTTACCTGCTTCGATTCCAATCATTAAAAACTTGGAAAACTCGATTTCAGTATTTTCTTAAGGGATGTTGAAAATCGCTTCCAAAATTTCGAGAACTACCGGATAATATACTTAGCCCAATGGCTGAGAGATTGTTTATAATAATATTAAATGCTGTATGATTGTGTCGTGTCTAGAGATCGTGATCATAATTGAGGTGATTTAATTTATATTATAAAAAAATAAAATATCTATTTTGACTTTCTTCAACTTTAAAAAGAAGTTAAAAGGACGCCTTCTCGACAGAAGGATGACAAGTAGCCTTTTAATATATTGCTAATCAAACTAGATGTCATTAGCAAAATACATAAATTAATGGGTAGGATCTCATACGTTTCACATGATGATTTTCTTTTTATGATTTTGATAATAAATAGAAAAAAATAATGGAGCAGAGTGACTGTTATAGCATAGCATGAGAATTTTGACTCCCAACTCTCATTTATAAACATAATTAATTTAAAATTTTAGTTAAAAAACTAATAAAAAAAATTCAATATTTTCTATCTATCTTCATTAAATCATCTATTTTAATTATAATAAATATAAAAAATGTAATCAAATCATTTTTCTTTTATTTTTTCATCAATTCTCACCCAACTCCACTTTTCACTATTTTTTCCATAAAATTCAATAAAATTCTAATCTATTTCAATTTTAACAATATTTCCAGAATTTTTAAAAAAAAATTAACTTGTAAACATGACCTAAATATCATTAGACAGTAAAATATTGAAGGAGGCCATCGACTGATCGGTTGACCTTATACCTCCGCGGTTGTTGTCAGTCGCTGCGACCGTTGTCGGTTACTACTCCGGTAAGTCCGTTCTCAAATTAACCTCCACCCCAAAACTAAAACTAAGGGCAGCTAGGTAATTCTGCGTCTCTCATGGAGCTACGCTGTTACAGGTGGTAACAAAGCAACAAAAAACAAATAGAAATTCCGATCCCAAAAAAAGAAAACAAAAAAAATGGAAATTCCACTTAAAAGAGGAAGTTGGATCTCTGGGCTTTCTACCCCTGCATATTTTAATATTTCTACGTAAAACGAACAACCATTATAGAACTAATCCTCACTTCCTCTCATTATCCACCGTCATTATTTAGCTTTAAGAATTCTCACGCGTCGTCGTTTCGCTCCCTTTCTCATTCTTTGCTTCTCTGATTTCGATTTGGGGTTGGTATTCGCTCAGATCGCCCAGATTGCAACGATGAATTAGTCTGCTTTTGACATCAATCTTTCCAATCTGGTGGTAATATGGCTTTTCTTGTGCTTGTATTCTTGCGTATTTCTTTCATTCCCTTCGTTCATTAATTGTTCCTATTTTAGGTTTACTTCGTCTTCTTTTTCTTGGATTTGTTGTTCCTTTTTGTTTACAAGGTTTGGTTCCGAAAGTTCTGTTCTTCGACTGTAAAGAAATTAGCGTTTGGTTAATACACCAAAGTATTTTCCTTCTACAATCTGAGTTTTGTTGTTTTACTATAAGAAAACGTTGGCTTGTGTATGGGTGTCTTCCATTTTCCTTTCTAGGACTACAATTCAATTCGTGTTCCTCTTGCTGCAGCGTCATACTCGAATACCTATCAATGACTTAGATTAATGCCAAGTTTATGGACTTTCTTTAATTGTCGAGAAGTTGTTCTTGTTGTATGCATGTTATCGTGTTAAATTAAGAGATTGTTCAACTTTCAGGGTACTGCCTGACTTCTACGACCTAAGTTTAGCAGTTTGGATTTTCAACATTAATATGGGACTTTGCTTGGGTAAGGTAAGTGTTTCTGATAGACTTGTGTCATTCTTTTATAAAATTTAATATTTCGTATGCTGTTACGGAGGAAGATATCTGTTTCATTATTGTTTGCTTTTAGTTCGTTTAGTCTTTTGATCGTAATTGTGGATGTTTTCTGTTACTTGTATCCATTATGACCATTCTTTTTTCTTATCCATCATCCACTTACTGCATTATTTTCCGTGGCATGAGATTGATCATCATCTTTTCCCCTTTTTTTTTTAATACTTTTCTTTCCTTCTTAATTTGGCGAAGTTGGACTTATTTCTGTGCAATTATTGTTATTTCTTCTTCCTTCTCACTTTAGAATGTGAAAACCATAAAATGATGGAATAATCCATGAAAAGTGGTTGTCCCCATATCCTGGATTTTATCTGACTGATTACACAATGCTGGGTTTTATCTTATTGGCGTTTGCATAAGCTCTTGCATGGGAATTATCTTAGGCCAGATGAACAGTTCAAGTGGCAAGCTTTTGAGGATCTGACACAAGCTTTTTTTTTTTTCTCACTTTACATGTTATATTCTGTGTTTTTGGTGCTGTGGATTAATCCTTAACCTGCCCAGTTAAAACAACTTGCCCTTTGTGAATAACAACTATGGATTAATTGGCACTGAGGTCCTGCAGTTAAACTATATCAGCTGAATGCAAGGTTAGCTGTGACATGAAAGTCATACTTGAAACCAATGCATCCAGCTGGCCAAACATCCAGAAAAACCCAGTTCATGACATCTGTGATGGCGTTTTGGTATGCCAGGTTTAGTAATCCAGTTATGTTTTGGAAACTTATATGTGCTTAGTGCATTCAACTAGTATTATCAGAGTCTTAGTTTCATCTCAATGAACTTATGGAAGTGATTAGTGTGGTCTAGAATGTCTTAGAGCATGAAGTATAAGTTAAGCTTGTAATCTCTCTAAGTTCGAATGGAAATCGAAGAGAGACTCTTTTGACCACAAAACTATTCCATTGCTTGGATTCTTCCGTTATCAGCTATTAAGACTTTCATTTACAGTTTTGCAGCAACATCTAATTACTGTGGCAATTGTCTAGCTGCACCAGAAACTAATACATACTTTGGTGAAGCTTAGACCACACTAAACACATCTTTTTAAGGTGCCACTATGTGAGGATGTGGAAAGATAAGTCAGGAAGGGCTTGTTTGGAAATGGGTCCAGGTTCTGGTTTAAGGTCCTGGTCCTGGTTCTAGTTCTGAAGTTGGACCCGCTGAACCCTCGCCCACGAAAACTAGAGCCCTCTCCCCCATAGCCTGCCAGCACATATGCCTACCTACTGCACTTTAACGCACTGTGGTTGAGATCCAAGTGTCTGAGCAGCACCGCAATAAATTGTCTGCCACATGTGGGTCCTGATAGAACGCCCATGTCGGAACGGCAGCTATTCATTCCAAAATAAACAGCAGCTATTCTACCACACTAGACATTGTATGCTCTCTCTCTCCTTCTGTCTCTTTTTTTTTTTTTTCCTTTGCCTCATCGAGCCATGACCCCCTCAAGATCGCCATTTGCTGTTCGCTGTTCGCAAGTACTGAAAACAAGATAATCAATTTTTACCCTTTGAAGGAGTTGAACGAAAGCCCGACGGTGTGCTTTGGCTCTTCGAGAGCCCAGCTAAACCTCTGATGCTCATTCTCCTTACATACAACTTTACTTGGAACGCGAATTTGAGATGGTTTAACATCACAGAAGATAGGGATGACCTTCTTCTTGGACTCCATGAAAAGAGCCAGTTCATGAAGGCAAAAATAGGACTTACAGTAGTTGGGCGAAAACACGGCAACACCTTTCTTACAGCCATGAATTGCACCATCAATCTTTTCAAACAGTTTGTCTCCCGGCTTCATGGTCTTGTTGTCTAAGAAAGGACTTAGGTTGAGCCGGGAAAGGTAATCATACAGCAAAGTGGCTATTGTTCGCTTTGTGTCAATCCCTTTGTGGTTAATGAAGACATCACAGGGTTGACTGATAACTCGTTTGGCCAACTGGGCTGTTGAGCGATGCATGGTTTCTCTTTATATTAGCTTCTCTTGCCTAGCTAGCTAGTTTGGTATACTGCAATCTTTCAAGCGTTTGTTCTGCCATCCAAGCCCCTAGCTCCTTGAAACTTAGCACGCCATCACTCGGTGCCTTGTCTAAGAAAGGAAACAGAATCTTCAACCTCAGAGTTATATTCAATTTTCCTTCACTAAAATGCTCGTATGCATCTGCAAGATCGCCGAGAAAGAAAGGAATCGTTTTTCAAATCCAGCGGGTTAATGGGTTCCTAGGTTCGTGAATTTGTTTATGCCTTTGGAGAGTCAGGTGTCGGCCATAAATTTGTTAAAAACTTACTGTGCGCATGAAGGAGGGAGAGGGAGAGACAGAGGAAGGAAAGGTATGACAGAAGCCACAGACTTCTGTTGACGTGAGTTGTCTATACGAAAAGAATTTTTCAGTACTGTTGCCCAATCAACACATCACACATAAGCGGGTAAAAATGGGAGTGAACCTAGCCAAACGCGCAATCAAAAATCTGGGTTTAAACCATGGTTTGAACCCCAAAACCAGAGCCTGGACCCATTCCCAAACAAGCTTGAAATGATTGATGGGTTATTTCTCATTTCGACTTAGAATTGTAGATGCAGCACCAAAAGAAGATAGTTGGTGGCTATATGAATATCTCTGTGAGATGTGAGTTTTCAGCCTGGGAGAAAGTGTCATGTTACATTGCATTGTTCTGACAATCATTAGGTTCCGTCTGAGTACTGTTTTGTTTATTATTACCTGAAGTCATTCTCTGAGGAAGTTATGATGTTCATAATGCATGCAGACTGACACTGATGGAGATGATTCTGACAAGCACGTCGAGTTTGTCGGTGGGAATGTGCAACTCATCACAACCAAGGAATCTTGGGATCAAAAGTTGGCAGAAGCAAGTAGGGACGGAAAGATTGTATGTTTTCTATCAGTTCTTGGTGCTTTTTTTCTTTTTCTTTTGTGGAATAGCAAAACAATGGGGAATCATTTCTGGAGCTTGAGTGTCCTCAACATCAAGTGTCTCTGCTGAACTATTTAGATACTTGCCAATGAGTTAATGCAGTAGTCGTGAATGTCAGTGATAATGCATTAGTTGTGAATGTCAGTGACCATTACAAAACTGTAGGCCTATGTTCTCCCGGTATATCTTAACTAATTCTAATTTAATAATCAAGTAATCAGACAAGGGAATTATTTTACTTTGTCTAGTTTGTTACTTTTAATCTCAACGAGAGGAGTAATGCATTTCGTTACCAATTACTCACCGTCCAAGAGGCATCTCTTATTTTCAGTGGAGACACCTTCCGGTTTAATCCTCATATTAGAAATCATATGGCCTAAAAAATATGAAACTTGTAACACTTGATTATGGGGAAACCATTGATTTGGTTCCAGATATATTATGGGAGATTGCCACTTATGATCTTACGAAAATTTTGCAGAGATTTTTCTCCCACTCTTACCAGGGAAATCGAATTACAATGCAACAACATCAAAACGGCCTAGTAACCATGTAGGGAACCCATCAACTCATAGGTCTCTTTGCTTGGACCACAACCTGCCTTTTTGCATAAAATTATGTTTTCCTAGTATGAAGTCCATTCATGGTGTGGATTGTCTTGGATAAACTCTGGCATTTATAGTCTAAAGTACAGTATGGTCTTATTTTAAGCCTTTTCAGTTTCCTTCCCTTGCATCTGCAAGGATCTGCATCTGATTCTTGTATTCCGAAATCATTCCTGTATCTGTACTTAGGTTGTGTTTGAGTGTTAAAATTGGGGGTGTTAAAATTTTAGGGTATTGAAATTGGTGAAAAAGAAAAAAAGATGGTTTGAATGTTTGAATTTTTTATATTTATTATATTAGAAAAAAGTAATGATTTGATGGAAGAGAGAGTGTAATTTTTATTTAAAAACTAAGCCTAAAATTTTAGTAAACAAACACACCCTTAATGTGTAGGTCCACTTGATTCGCTGCTTTGGCAGGGAAGTTAGGGTTCGTTTACTTGGCCAGTGTTCTTTTATGGGTATTTTTCAATTTAATTTTGATTGAGGCTGTATGTTCAACAGGTAATTGCAAACTTCAGTGCAACATGGTGTGGTCCTTGTAGGGTGATTGCACCGTTCTTCGCTGAATTATCTGAGAAATATCCATCCATGATGTTCTTAATGGTTGATGTCGAAGAACTAACTGTAAGTAATGAAATTATGTTGTTGTACACTTAGAAATTATATTTAGTGGTCTACTACCGATGGAGCTTCCTCTTGGTACAATGGTCTTAGATCTTAACATGAATGGTCACCATCTTGGCCATGGCCAATAAACTTGACCCTTACAACAAACACACCAAGCAAAAGTGATATTAGAAAGACACAAAATAATCCTTAGAATACTACCTAGTGTAGCAGTGAAAAGATTAAGAAATAGCACAAGGGAATTTATTTCGTCTGTAAGGTAGATGGTTGTTATTGGTTAGTTTTTTTATCCTCCACAATGTCAACTTTATTGATGGTAAAAGTACTGTGGTTACGCAAATGTCAGGATTTCAGCACTTCATTGGACATCAAAGCCACTCCTACATTCTTCTTTCTTAGAGATGGACAGCAAATTGAAAAGCTTGTAGGAGCCAACAAGCCGGAGCTACAGAAGAAGATAACTGCAGTTCTAGATTCAACCACCCAAAGTAAGGATTGAGTGCGGGGCTTGTCTCTATCTAGTGAGAGGCTGCTTAATATGTTCAGATAACTGCATTTGTAGATTCAATCATCCAACGTCAGAATTGACTACTGTGCTTGCTTCTGTCTGCTTAATATTAGGTTGTACACAATTTGCTGCGAGTAGTCCGGATGCTTGGCTGTGAACTTTTTTTTTTCATTTTTTCGGGTTCTTTTTCCTTTCTACGGGTGTCATGTAAATACGACTATTTTACGAGTGTCATTCACGCTCTATTATTGTTTTTCTCCTTTGGGGTTGAAGTTCCTGGATTCTAGACCTCGTATCACATATGGTTTCCCAGAGACTGATCTAGCCACTTTCATTCTGCACTGCTATTTATATCTGTAGCTTTCGTCAACCCCACTTCCTATATCGATTCTCAAGAGCTGGACCCAAAATCTGTGCCTTCGGCGCTGTTCAAGCTTACCTGATCGTTGAGGTCTCCAGACCAAATTGGCATAAAACTGCCCTTGCTTATTTGTAGTTGGATAGTGGCTGGGCGAGTAGTCTATCTGTGGTGGAAATGCATCAGGATCACATTGAAGAAACGCATGGACACCGGTTTCAATCCATATCAAATATAAAGGAAATATCAGGGCCATCCAAATTTCGAGGCTTTAATCATTAGTCGTAGAACTGACCGAGATTTACAAAACGAGTTTGGAAGCACCAGCTAGCCCTTTTTGACTCTCTTTTCATTTGTTTGGGGCCTCTTAATTAACAAACCACTTTGTCATGTCTTCGTTTTCGGCCAGCCTCCGGTGAGTGGACAGACCACATATGGGCCACAGGTCATGTCCTCTAGTCGACCCCGTTTTGTCTGAAAATGGTGCACGCGGTGGAACCGTATGACGGTTCCTTGTCGACCACAGAACTTTCTTTGAAAGCTCATCCTTTTGGCTTAAATGCCTTAGGCTTCGTTGTTCAAAGTCGTACCGAATATATTCGGTATGTGCTAGCTAGCATATCATGCAAAATGAACGACTTTCGTCTCAAGGAGGTATGGATCACCGACATCTCACATGATGCTCGGGATTTTTAAAATTTAAAGTCGAATATGCCAAAATATAAACTAAAAAAAAAAAAATTGAAATAGTGTGGGTCCCAAGAGAGTTGGCAGGAAAAGAAATGTAATTTCCAGCCCGTTTTGCAAGTGGTGGTGTAAACATCATGTAATTTCCAGCCCGTTTTCGTAAGTACTAATCATTGGTCGCCTTTTTAAAGTCAATCTTTACGGGACAAGCACATAGACCAACTAATTCAATTTTAATAACAATATAGACCAAGTCTAATATGAACTACGAAGTATTCTAGTAATATCGTGATTCGTGAAGAATTTGTTAGCTACCACATTCCCCATTTTGTTTACATTATCGTCCTAGTAGTGTGATTCACGATCAAGTGTTTGGTATACAAGAAAATGGACTCCATCTATTTCCGGAGGATTCATCTGAATATAGAACGGGGAATCTGATCCAATTATTTTATTCCCAACGGATACAAAATTAATCAATAAAATCCACCAGATACTGAGAAAAACAGTTGCATTGGCTAATTTCTTTCCCATCACCATTCACGAATCGTCCTTCCTATCCTCTGCTCTAAGATTTTACTTGAGACTAGGCGTGTAAGCCCGTCAACTAGAAGGGAAAAAAAGACATTTGCGGAGACAAAGTCAGAGACAGCCCTCCCAAATTCACTGTCTTTCCCACGTCTTGCCATAAACAATATATTTCTCCCAACTCAACCTGTATCCGTGAAAGCTACAGCAACTAAAGGAGGGCATGCCGGTGTTGCTGTCATGCACTACGAATCGTTTGGACAACAGATAAGAGATGGAACCCACCCACATGTAATGGACCTTGATTTATGGCAACTCCCTAGTCTCCTACGCGTATTCAAATGTTTCCTATTGTTTAAGAAATTAGTGGTCATTTAACAGAACCACTCCAGTTGTTCTAACATCTTTTGCATCAACTAGCAGGAAGTATCACTGCTATTTCTCATCAAAAGATAAGAACGTAAACAAGTCGGTAGAAGGAAAGTCAAAACAATATTATCCTCCGATGCAAGTAAATTACATAGCATTATTTATACAATCTTTAGCGGGAAGATACAAATTTGAAACTCATTTGATTGCTTACCATATCCATGCCCAAAAAAAATTCAACATTAAGTAAATGAATAGGGGGAAAATAAAATGAAAATCCAAATATTACTACTTGCTTGATTAACACCACAAAGTATGCAGATTGCCTAACTGGTGACGATGCAATCACCTTTGATTTCAACGTCCTTTTGGGTTCATAATCTGCGAGAACACAGCGCTTGGTGTCAAACCGTCGGAGTCTTCACTGGCTAGACTTCGGCCGCCTAAGCTCACGCTTATTCCACTGCTCCTCGAGTCAGTGACATTACCATCGAACCCTTGGGATGCATCGGGATCTTTCTTCCCTTTAGAGGGTACGAATGGCTCCTCCTCGATGTCTATCACACCGATGCCGAGGCCGCTCTCCTCTGCACTCTCCTGTAGCTGCAAAGCAAACTCAAGGTTCCACAGCACATCGCCCATTGAGGGCCTGTCAATGCTCTGATCGGACACACACTTCATTGCAGTCTCAGCAAACTTCTTGAAGCATTCAGGCGCAATCTTCCCCTTCAGATAAGGATCAAGTATGTGATCAAGCATGCCTTTCTTGTGGCAATGTGCAGCCCACTCTGCCAAGCTCACCTGCTCCTTTGGAAGTGTTGGGTTCAATGCTGGACGAGCGCACAAAATCTCGAAAAGAACGACCCCAAATGAGTACACATCAGACTTGTCAGTCAGTTGCTGCCGCCTGAAGTACTCAGGATCCAAATAGCCAAAACTACCCTTGACAACAGTGCTGACATGTGTGTTATCCAATGTAGGACCCGTTTTTGATAAGCCAAAGTCAGAAACCTTCGCAACCCACTTCTCATCCAACAGAATGTTGGTTGTTTTAACATCTCGGTGGATTATAGTGTGCTTGGCACCAGTGTGGAGATAGTGTAAACCGCGAGCAGCTCCAATGCATATCTCAAGCCTTTGCTTCCAGGGCAGTGGAGGCCTTTGGGTCTTGTATAGATGCTCCCGCAGCGTTCCATAAGCCATGTAATCATAAACAAGAATCATTTCACAGTTCTCTTCACAGTAGCCGATCAATGAGACAAGGTGGCGATGACGAAGCTTTGAAAGCATTTCAATCTCAGTCTGGAACTCATGTACTCCTTGCTCAGAGAGTGGGTTTCCACGCTTGATTGCCACTTGGGTTGTCCCACCATCAATTTCCCCCTTGTAGACTTTACCGAAACCTCCGACCCCAAGGAGTAGAGCCTCGTCGAAGTTCTTGGTGGCAGCCTTGATCTCAGCAAAAGAGAAGTGGCGGCAAAGGTTCGAAGGGAGTGAGGACGCATAACTTCCCGTAGTGTTAGTCTTGGCAGAACCAGCAGAATGTGAATTTCCATAGAGAGAAAGAGGAAGCCACCCTGAAGGACCTTCACTTGCACTTGATTCTTTCCCTGCCCTACGGCGACGGGAAGCAGCAAGAATCAAGAAACCAACAACCAGGGCTAATACAACTCCACCAACACCCCCAATGATAATCGCTTTCTGATTCTTTGTTTTACCATTACTAGATGATGGTCTAGCCCTTGATGGGTCAATTACATCCTGTACAGGAAGGGGAGTAGGATTAGGTCCTGCGAGAATACCATTTGTATCATTAACTTTGAAAATCTCCACCCCATTCAAGATCGCATCATAATAGTTGGGCAGCATAGATTGATCTGGATGCAGTTGAAGCCACAAATTCTGCTGTGGGGTTCCATTTGGAACAAGAACCACAAAATCCTGATACACCGCTACATCATCCTGCCCTGCCAATGCAATAACATCAGCCCCCGTCATAGCAGTTTGATTATATAGAAAGATATCAAAAACTCTTTGATTAATCTTCGTTATATTTAGGGCAATCTCGCAGAAATGAAGCCGAACTAGGTAAGAAAATCCTGAATCGACCGAGAAAATCCAAGTCAAATTGTAGTTGAGGTTGATCTGAGGGTTTGGCCCCATTGCTCTAGCAGTGCCATAAACATCCAGTGGTGCAACATAAGCAGGTATACCACTTTTATACGTGATGGTAGTATTTGGATCAGCAGCAAAGGTAACCCCAGACGCTGCCCCAAAGAGGTATGGCGAGTCATCATACCAGGACCTATAAAGACCAGTATCATGGGACGGCGAGATATCATTTCCACCTACATTCAATCGATATACGTTCTCAAGTGCAGTGGTATTGTCGATGTAGAAAGAAGAAGATTGACCCACAATCATTAAAGTTCCATCAGTGGAACTATAAATGTCAGGCGTTGACACAATCTCAATTCCATTCACAAACGCATATGCCTTTGGAGCTTTGGCGGATGGGACAAAACTTATATCCAATTTGTCACCAACAACATTGATCGAATACTCTTTCACAATGAATGCGAAATTCAAAGCTTGTGCAGTCTGAGCAGCGCTGAAATTGCTGAGAAGAGTATATGGCCCAACCATCACAGAGAAAACGGCATTGGATGCATTTAGGCCCGCATAGGAAGCAGGGTAGAAGTAAAGCCGTACAAATTTGCGACCAGATATAACAGGAAAACTATAAGTGAAATTGGAGTAAAAGACCCGAGCCGTCATGAAAGGGACTTGAGGGACTGAAGAGTCTTGAGTAGCAGCCACCGAGGCAGTGGAGTTCCCACCCGCCATTAGAAACTTGGATCCTACATCGGAGGTCCACTTCAGACCGTCGGTATCAGTAGTTGCAGATCCCGCGGTCCCACAATCTAGGAGGATTTTCTCGGTCGGCACATAGTTGTCCGCCAGAGCTACATGAATCAATGTCGCGGCCCCGTAGAGAAGAACAATGAGTATAGAAGACGCGACACCAAATTTAACGGTCTTCCTCATCTCAAAATTCAAAATTTTCACCGCTTGGATAAGGTTTTAGAAGCCTAAAGATTTGCCTCTCCTTCTTTCCGGTCCACTTTGTAAAGACGTTGAAATCACCGACCAAATCCTTTGGAACCGAGAAAACACATATGACTAGAAGGAATCGAAGTCCATGTCCAAGCTCGGAGTTCAAAACAACGATTAGTGAAAAGATCTGGGTGGCTCAACACTCTGATCCGGAGCGACACATGAGCTCGTGAAGTTCCCAGTTTTCAGACCAAGAATATCAGATAAAAAAACCCACACACAAGAGAACAAGATTTTTACAGCAGAAGCCACACAAGATTCAGATCCGAATACGCAACCAGCTGAAAAAACAAAGGACGAGACCTTAAGAAGATGAGACTGAAGGAAATTCTAAGATTGCAGAAAGTGCAAGACAGAGCACCAAAAGATTGAACTGAACAGATTTCAAGCCATATCTAAGCCTGAGAACAGATAATACGCGGGAACGAGAAGTTTACCTTCATGAAGCAGCAGCTCAAGACGTAGCTGAAGCGGAAGTGTTAGGGTTTGAGAGCTGTGGAATTCGGCAATGGGGGAAATAAGGAGTTTAGAGGAAGGGAGAGAGCGAGCAGAAGCTGAAATGAATAAAGCAGGAGCTTTGCTTATTTCTTGCCGTCTGTTTGTTTAGTTATTAGTTAATGCAGTGCTTAAATAATTCTGATATATTCTCTGCTTGTGGCTCGTAAAATGACGGATGTGACCCTCGACAGTACACTTATTTGCCGACTTGCCGTTTATCGGAACCGGGTGGTAGTTGAAGACAGATCAGAACGCGTTGAAACTTGAAAGGAAAATGGGTTACGTACAGACACGCGTTTGAGTTTTCCCCAGCTGGCTAAACTTAATTAAGTGGTGTCTTTTATTTAATTTATATTTGTTCATAAATTTTCTCCCTGAGCACTCGGACCCACCTTCAGGCTCCTATATAGACGGCCCAGATGCATTCGGCCCCGTTCAGATACCCCACACGAATGCGGAGATGGATATACAGCTGTCCGCAGCTGAATTAGGTTCATGGTGGGGTCTACCTGAATAGATGACATGTTGGCATGACAGGTACGATGGTCTGAGAGAAATATTCGGTTTCCTTTTTGAGTTTTTTTTTAAGTTCTTCCATCTAACTGTTCAAGATTTGTTTTCGTTAGTTCTTTCCGGAATGAATGTAACTGTTCAAGATTTCTGAAGTAGGTTCATTTTTAAAATTAATTTTAAGTTATTAGATTCTTCTTAAAAGAATTTAAAAAGAACAAAAAAGAATACCAAATATTTCTCATGGTCTAATTAGTCTTAAAAACCTAAACCATGGAAGAACATCCTTCGGACAGTCAGATGCCAGAAACCTGCTCATATGATCTTGATTCCTTGCTCACATGGAGACAAATAGTAAGAACAAATAAGCAGCAATTCAGCTAGCCTCAGAGAGGTTGGAGTCACACAAAGCATGACGTGAAGCATATTATGTTTATATTTGATTTCTCCCATGAATGTAATCGTGCAGTTTCTTCATTTGATTCTACTAAAAAGAAAAAGAACAAGAAAGGGTGGTCGGCGTCCTGCTGATGATTCTGTGGATCAGCTGACTGAAAAACAGAGCCTGGATTGGAAGGTCCTGATTCACTCAACCCTATCCCTATAACAGTCGTTAATCACCTTAAACTTTCAGGCTTTGCAAATACTTATGGCAGCCAGAGCATTTCGTGACATTCTTCCTGGCCGGAAATGGGGACAAGTGGTTCTCTTGGTGGACAACAGAGGTTGATATTGAGGGTTAATTCGCTCCTGACAACTTTGAAGGAATCCTTCATCCTTTGAAGATGCACAAGAACCTCTTTTTGAGTAAATTCTTGGTGGGCCTACTACTTATTTTCCTCTACCTAAACAGATGTCTCCCGGCAGAAATATGTTCTAAATTAAACCGAGACTCATTTCATTCGTGGAATGTGCTAACTCCGTTCATATCCCAAAGGATAGGACTCCACTAGATTGTTCAAGTTGGTGGGTGCTTGAATTCGAATCATAATATCAACTGTAATAAGTAAATAGTTTGGACCATGTAGTGTGGTTGCAGATGGATATATTGTAGCTAATTGGCTACAAAAGCCCAGATACAATTCTTGCCAAGAAGAATTGTTCCTTGTTGCTCCATTGTGAACAGGTACTACCTATAATATGTGTCCTGTATCTCAGGTACCTGCATTTGGTTTTCTCTTTTGACTAACCAAGCAAATACAAAAGATGGAGCAAAGCCCATCAAAATACACACAAGACTGAAGCCTGATACGAATATCAATCTGTCGATTCTGAAACTTTGATGTTAAATTTTCATCTCGGTTCTGTTTCAGTGGGCATTATTAAGTACTGAGAGCCAATTTTGAGGATGAAAACCTTTTGCGCTGTTGGATTGATTGCAAATGGTCTTTCTTGGATGTGTTCTATTTTTGGGTTGGGAGGGAAGAAGGCAGAGGTTCTAACCAGAGTGCAGAAAATATAAATGAAGCTTAGCTCGAATACTCTGTCTGATCTGAACGAAGATTATGATAAGGAAACTTGGAACATGTGATCTATTGAAAAAGAGATTCCCCATTACCACATGATCTCCGAGGTGCTAATCTTCTGTAAATGGCAGGCAAAAAAATCGAGTTTCATCATTAGCTCTGTTTAGACTGAGAAGCTTATGAAAAGAAAGCAAAACATTGGATTTAACAGAAAGGATCGTACGAAAAGTGTCGTATTTGTAATTATGTAAAACGAGTTCCTTTCCGAGTTCATAATTTTGTTGTAATTGTACCCAGGAGAGAATAATGAGAAACAAAAGAACAGGACGAAATTTTCGGCGCATACATAAAAGAAGAATTTGAAGAGCCATGACTTTGATCGTTTGTTTAGCGATAAAGGCAGAGGGTAATTGGTAAGTAGTATTACCATTTTTGTTAATAAGATGTTTCTTCGAACAAAAATAGCTGATAAATGTTAGATCCACAGAAAAGTACTTGTACAAAATGGGAAAGAATTACAGGAAATAAAATGAACTTTCCTTCGAATTTCAAGAAGTAGAACTTACCACTTATTCCGATAAAGGAAGTCACAAAGTCCGGCCTAGAATTAAACAAATTCGAGTAACCTGGCGATGTCTTTACATACGTGCCTATGTTAGATATCGAAGAACCAGAGAGTATGGGGTGCTTTCATCTGACAGGTTTATAGTGTCTTTGTGTATAGTCCCCCAGTTCAATTGCTGGTATTTTCTGAGATGTGCTTCTCCGTCTCTGTCTCTTTCTCGTCATCTTTTTCTTCCAGGGCCGATTCTCTTTCTCATCTAACCAGAGGCCAGAGGGTAAGACATCGCCAGGTTACTTCGAACTTTGTTTAAATTTAGGGACTGTGACTTCCTTTATCGGAATAAGTGGTAAGTTCTACTTCTTGAAATTCGAAGGAAAGTTCATTTTATTTCCTGTAATTCTTTCCCATTTTGTACAAGTACTTTTCTGTGGATCTAACATTTATCAGCTATTTTTGTTCGAAGAAACATCTTATTAACAAAAATGGTAATACTACTTACCAATTACCCTCTGCCTTTATCGCTAAACAAACGATCAAAGTCATGGCTCTTCAAATTCTTCTTTTATGTATGCGCCGAAAATTTCGTCCTGTTCTTTTGTTTCTCATTATTCTCTCCTGGGTACAATTACAACAAAATTATGAACTCGGAAAGGAACTCGTTTTACATAATTACAAATACGACACTTTTCGTACGATCCTTTCTGTTAAATCCAATGTTTTGCTTTCTTTTCATAAGCTTCTCAGTCTAAACAGAGCTAATGATGAAACTCGATTTTTTTGCCTGCCATTTACAGAAGATTAGCACCTCGGAGATCATGTGGTAATGGGGAATCTCTTTTTCAATAGATCACATGTTCCAAGTTTCCTTATCATAATCTTCGTTCAGATCAGACAGAGTATTCGAGCTAAGCTTCATTTATATTTTCTGCACTCTGGTTAGAACCTCTGCCTTCTTCCCTCCCAACCCAAAAATAGAACACATCCAAGAAAGACCATTTGCAATCAATCCAACAGCGCAAAAGGTTTTCATCCTCAAAATTGGCTCTCAGTACTTAATAATGCCCACTGCAAACAGAACCGAGATGAAAATTTAACATCAAAGTTTCAGAATCGACAGATTGATATTCGTATCAGGCTTCAGTCTTGTGTGTATTTTGATGGGCTTTGCTCCATCTTTTGTATTTGCTTGGTTAGTCAAAAGAGAAAACCAAATGCAGGTACCTGAGATACAGGACACATATTATAGGTAGTACCTGTTCACAATGGAGCAACAAGGAACAATTCTTCTTGGCAAGAATTGTATCTGGGCTTTTGTAGCCAATTAGCTACAATATATCCATCTGCAACCACACTACATGGTCCAAACTATTTACTTATTACAGTTGATATTATGATTCGAATTCAAGCACCCACCAACTTGAACAATCTAGTGGAGTCCTATCCTTTGGGATATGAACGGAGTTAGCACATTCCACGAATGAAATGAGTCTCGGTTTAATTTAGAACATATTTCTGCCGGGAGACATCTGTTTAGGTAGAGGAAAATAAGTAGTAGGCCCACCAAGAATTTACTCAAAAAGAGGTTCTTGTGCATCTTCAAAGGATGAAGGATTCCTTCAAAGTTGTCAGGAGCGAATTAACCCTCAATATCAACCTCTGTTGTCCACCAAGAGAACCACTTGTCCCCATTTCCGGCCAGGAAGAATGTCACGAAATGCTCTGGCTGCCATAAGTATTTGCAAAGCCTGAAAGTTTAAGGTGATTAACGACTGTTATAGGGATAGGGTTGAGTGAATCAGGACCTTCCAATCCAGGCTCTGTTTTTCAGTCAGCTGATCCACAGAATCATCAGCAGGACGCCGACCACCCTTTCTTGTTCTTTTTCTTTTTAGTAGAATCAAATGAAGAAACTGCACGATTACATTCATGGGAGAAATCAAATATAAACATAATATGCTTCACGTCATGCTTTGTGTGACTCCAACCTCTCTGAGGCTAGCTGAATTGCTGCTTATTTGTTCTTACTATTTGTCTCCATGTGAGCAAGGAATCAAGATCATATGAGCAGGTTTCTGGCATCTGACTGTCCGAAGGATGTTCTTCCATGGTTTAGGTTTTTAAGACTAATTAGACCATGAGAAATATTTGGTATTCTTTTTTGTTCTTTTTTAAATTCTTTTAAGAAGAATCTAATAACTTAAATTAATTTTAAAAATGAACCTACTTCAGAAATCTTGAACAGTTACATTCATTCCGGAAAGAACTAACGAAAACAAATCTTGAACAGTTAGATGGAAGAACTTAAAAAAAAACTCAAAAAGGAAACCGAATATTTCTCTCAGACCATCGTACCTGTCATGCCAACATGTCATCTATTCAGGTAGACCCCACCATGAACCTAATTCAGCTGCGGACAGCTGTATATCCATCTCCGCATTCGTGTGGGGTATCTGAACGGGGCCGAATGCATCTGGGCCGTCTATATAGGAGCCTGAAGGTGGGTCCGAGTGCTCAGGGAGAAAATTTATGAACAAATATAAATTAAATAAAAGACACCACTTAATTAAGTTTAGCCAGGGAAAACTCAAACGCGTGTCTGTACGTAACCCATTTTCCTTTCAAGTTTCAACGCGTTCTGATCTGTCTTCAACTACCACCCGGTTCCGATAAACGGCAAGTCGGCAAATAAGTGTACTGTCGAGGGTCACATCCGTCATTTTACGAGCCACAAGCAGAGAATATATCAGAATTATTTAAGCACTGCATTAACTAATAACTAAACAAACAGACGGCAAGAAATAAGCAAAGCTCCTGCTTATTCATTTCAGCTTCTGCTCGCTCTCTCCTTTCTCTAAACTCCTTATTTCCCCCATTGCCGAATTCCACAGCTCTCAAACCCTAACACTTCCGCTTCAGCTACGTCTTGAGCTGCTGCTTCATGAAGGTAAACTTCTCGTTCCCGCGTATTATCTGTTCTCAGGCTTAGATATGGCTTGAAATCTGTTCAGTTCAATCTTTTGGTGCTCTGTCTTGCACTTTCTGCAATCTTAGAATTTCCTTCAGTCTCATCTTCTTAAGGTCTCGTCCTTGTTTTTTCAGCTGGTTGCGTATTCGGATCTGAATCTTGTGTGGCTTCTGCTGTAAAAATCTTGTTCTCTTGTGTGTGGGTTTTTTTATCTGATATTCTTGGTCTGAAAACTGGGAACTTCACGAGCTCATGTGTCGCTCCGGATCAGAGTGTTGAGCCACCCAGATCTTTTCACTAATCGTTGTTTTGAACTCCGAGCTTGGACATGGACTTCGATTCCTTCTAGTCATATGTGTTTTCTCGGTTCCAAAGGATTTGGTCGGTGATTTCAACGTCTTTACAAAGTGGACCGGAAAGAAGGAGAGGCAAATCTTTAGGCTTCTAAAACCTTATCCAAGCGGTGAAAATTTTGAATTTTGAGATGAGGAAGACCGTTAAATTTGGTGTCGCGTCTTCTATACTCATTGTTCTTCTCTACGGGGCCGCGACATTGATTCATGTAGCTCTGGCGGACAACTATGTGCCGACCGAGAAAATCCTCCTAGATTGTGGGACCGCGGGATCTGCAACTACTGATACCGACGGTCTGAAGTGGACCTCCGATGTAGGATCCAAGTTTCTAATGGCGGGTGGGAACTCCACTGCCTCGGTGGCTGCTACTCAAGACTCTTCAGTCCCTCAAGTCCCTTTCATGACGGCTCGGGTCTTTTACTCCAATTTCACTTATAGTTTTCCTGTTATATCTGGTCGCAAATTTGTACGGCTTTACTTCTACCCTGCTTCCTATGCGGGCCTAAATGCATCCAATGCCGTTTTCTCTGTGATGGTTGGGCCATACTCTTCTCAGCAATTTCAGCGCTGCTCAGACTGCACAAGCTTTGAATTTCGCATTCATTGTGAAAGAGTATTCGATCAATGTTGTTGGTGACAAATTGGATATAAGTTTTGTCCCATCCGCCAAAGCTCCAAAGGCATATGCGTTTGTGAATGGAATTGAGATTGTGTCAACGCCTGACATTTATAGTTCCACTGATGGAACTTTAATGATTGTGGGTCAATCTTCTTCTTTCTACATCGACAATACCACTGCACTTGAGAACGTATATCGATTGAATGTAGGTGGAAATGATATCTCGCCGTCCCATGATACTGGTCTTTATAGGTCCTGGTATGATGACTCGCCATACCTCTTTGGGGCAGCGTCTGGGGTTACCTTTGCTGCTGATCCAAATACTACCATCACGTATAAAAGTGGTATACCTGCTTATGTTGCACCACTGGATGTTTATGGCACTGCTAGAGCAATGGGGCCAAACCCTCAGATCAACCTCAACTACAATTTGACTTGGATTTTCTCGGTCGATTCAGGATTTTCTTACCTAGTTCGGCTTCATTTCTGCGAGATTGCCCTAAATATAACGAAGATTAATCAAAGAGTTTTTGATATCTTTCTATATAATCAAACTGCTATGACGGGGGCTGATGTTATTGCATTGGCAGGGCAGGATGATGTAGCGGTGTATCAGGATTTTGTGGTTCTTGTTCCAAATGGAACCCCACAGCAGAATTTGTGGCTTCAACTGCATCCAGATCAATCTATGCTGCCCAACTATTATGATGCGATCTTGAATGGGGTGGAGATTTTCAAAGTTAATGATACAAATGGTATTCTCGCAGGACCTAATCCTACTCCCCTTCCTGTACAGGATGTAATTGACCCATCAAGGGCTAGACCATCATCTAGTAATGGTAAAACAAAGAATCAGAAAGCGATTATCATTGGGGGTGTTGGTGGAGTTGTATTAGCCCTGGTTGTTGGTTTCTTGATTCTTGCTGCTTCCCGTCGCCGTAGGGCAGGGAAAGAATCAAGTGCAAGTGAAGGTCCTTCAGGGTGGCTTCCTCTTTCTCTCTATGGAAATTCACATTCTGCTGGTTCTGCCAAGACTAACACTACGGGAAGTTATGCGTCCTCACTCCCTTCGAACCTTTGCCGCCACTTCTCTTTTGCTGAGATCAAGGCTGCCACCAAGAACTTCGACGAGGCTCTACTCCTTGGGGTCGGAGGTTTCGGTAAAGTCTACAAGGGGGAAATTGATGGTGGGACAACCCAAGTGGCAATCAAGCGTGGAAACCCACTCTCTGAGCAAGGAGTACATGAGTTCCAGACTGAGATTGAAATGCTTTCAAAGCTTCGTCATCGCCACCTTGTCTCATTGATCGGCTACTGTGAAGAGAACTGTGAAATGATTCTTGTTTATGATTACATGGCTTATGGAACGCTGCGGGAGCATCTATACAAGACCCAAAGGCCTCCACTGCCCTGGAAGCAAAGGCTTGAGATATGCATTGGAGCTGCTCGCGGTTTACACTATCTCCACACTGGTGCCAAGCACACTATAATCCACCGAGATGTTAAAACAACCAACATTCTGTTGGATGAGAAGTGGGTTGCGAAGGTTTCTGACTTTGGCTTATCAAAAACGGGTCCTACATTGGATAACACACATGTCAGCACTGTTGTCAAGGGTAGTTTTGGCTATTTGGATCCTGAGTACTTCAGGCGGCAGCAACTGACTGACAAGTCTGATGTGTACTCATTTGGGGTCGTTCTTTTCGAGATTTTGTGCGCTCGTCCAGCATTGAACCCAACACTTCCAAAGGAGCAGGTGAGCTTGGCAGAGTGGGCTGCACATTGCCACAAGAAAGGCATGCTTGATCACATACTTGATCCTTATCTGAAGGGGAAGATTGCGCCTGAATGCTTCAAGAAGTTTGCTGAGACTGCAATGAAGTGTGTGTCCGATCAGAGCATTGACAGGCCCTCAATGGGCGATGTGCTGTGGAACCTTGAGTTTGCTTTGCAGCTACAGGAGAGTGCAGAGGAGAGCGGCCTCGGCATCGGTGTGATAGACATCGAGGAGGAGCCATTCGTACCCTCTAAAGGGAAGAAAGATCCCGATGCATCCCAAGGGTTCGATGGTAATGTCACTGACTCGAGGAGCAGTGGAATAAGCGTGAGCTTAGGCGGCCGAAGTCTAGCCAGTGAAGACTCCGACGGTTTGACACCAAGCGCTGTGTTCTCGCAGATTATGAACCCAAAAGGACGTTGAAATCAAAGGTGATTGCATCGTCACCAGTTAGGCAATCTGCATACTTTGTGGTGTTAATCAAGCAAGTAGTAATATTTGGATTTTCATTTTATTTTCCCCCTATTCATTTACTTAATGTTGAATTTTTTTTGGGCATGGATATGGTAAGCAATCAAATGAGTTTCAAATTTGTATCTTCCCGCTAAAGATTGTATAAATAATGCTATGTAATTTACTTGCATCGGAGGATAATATTGTTTTGACTTTCCTTCTACCGACTTGTTTACGTTCTTATCTTTTGATGAGAAATAGCAGTGATACTTCCTGCTAGTTGATGCAAAAGATGTTAGAACAACTGGAGTGGTTCTGTTAAATGACCACTAATTTCTTAAACAATAGGAAACATTTGAATACGCGTAGGAGACTAGGGAGTTGCCATAAATCAAGGTCCATTACATGTGGGTGGGTTCCATCTCTTATCTGTTGTCCAAACGATTCGTAGTGCATGACAGCAACACCGGCATGCCCTCCTTTAGTTGCTGTAGCTTTCACGGATACAGGTTGAGTTGGGAGAAATATATTGTTTATGGCAAGACGTGGGAAAGACAGTGAATTTGGGAGGGCTGTCTCTGACTTTGTCTCCGCAAATGTCTTTTTTTCCCTTCTAGTTGACGGGCTTACACGCCTAGTCTCAAGTAAAATCTTAGAGCAGAGGATAGGAAGGACGATTCGTGAATGGTGATGGGAAAGAAATTAGCCAATGCAACTGTTTTTCTCAGTATCTGGTGGATTTTATTGATTAATTTTGTATCCGTTGGGAATAAAATAATTGGATCAGATTCCCCGTTCTATATTCAGATGAATCCTCCGGAAATAGATGGAGTCCATTTTCTTGTATACCAAACACTTGATCGTGAATCACACTACTAGGACGATAATGTAAACAAAATGGGGAATGTGGTAGCTAACAAATTCTTCACGAATCACGATATTACTAGAATACTTCGTAGTTCATATTAGACTTGGTCTATATTGTTATTAAAATTGAATTAGTTGGTCTATGTGCTTGTCCCGTAAAGATTGACTTTAAAAAGGCGACCAATGATTAGTACTTACGAAAACGGGCTGGAAATTACATGATGTTTACACCACCACTTGCAAAACGGGCTGGAAATTACATTTCTTTTCCTGCCAACTCTCTTGGGACCCACACTATTTCAATTTTTTTTTTTTTTAGTTTATATTTTGGCATATTCGACTTTAAATTTTAAAAATCCCGAGCATCATGTGAGATGTCGGTGATCCATACCTCCTTGAGACGAAAGTCGTTCATTTTGCATGATATGCTAGCTAGCACATACCGAATATATTCGGTACGACTTTGAACAACGAAGCCTAAGGCATTTAAGCCAAAAGGATGAGCTTTCAAAGAAAGTTCTGTGGTCGACAAGGAACCGTCATACGGTTCCACCGCGTGCACCATTTTCAGACAAAACGGGGTCGACTAGAGGACATGACCTGTGGCCCATATGTGGTCTGTCCACTCACCGGAGGCTGGCCGAAAACGAAGACATGACAAAGTGGTTTGTTAATTAAGAGGCCCCAAACAAATGAAAAGAGAGTCAAAAAGGGCTAGCTGGTGCTTCCAAACTCGTTTTGTAAATCTCGGTCAGTTCTACGACTAATGATTAAAGCCTCGAAATTTGGATGGCCCTGATATTTCCTTTATATTTGATATGGATTGAAACCGGTGTCCATGCGTTTCTTCAATGTGATCCTGATGCATTTCCACCACAGATAGACTACTCGCCCAGCCACTATCCAACTACAAATAAGCAAGGGCAGTTTTATGCCAATTTGGTCTGGAGACCTCAACGATCAGGTAAGCTTGAACAGCGCCGAAGGCACAGATTTTGGGTCCAGCTCTTGAGAATCGATATAGGAAGTGGGGTTGACGAAAGCTACAGATATAAATAGCAGTGCAGAATGAAAGTGGCTAGATCAGTCTCTGGGAAACCATATGTGATACGAGGTCTAGAATCCAGGAACTTCAACCCCAAAGGAGAAAAACAATAATAGAGCGTGAATGACACTCGTAAAATAGTCGTATTTACATGACACCCGTAGAAAGGAAAAAGAACCCGAAAAAATGAAAAAAAAAAGTTCACAGCCAAGCATCCGGACTACTCGCAGCAAATTGTGTACAACCTAATATTAAGCAGACAGAAGCAAGCACAGTAGTCAATTCTGACGTTGGATGATTGAATCTACAAATGCAGTTATCTGAACATATTAAGCAGCCTCTCACTAGATAGAGACAAGCCCCGCACTCAATCCTTACTTTGGGTGGTTGAATCTAGAACTGCAGTTATCTTCTTCTGTAGCTCCGGCTTGTTGGCTCCTACAAGCTTTTCAATTTGCTGTCCATCTCTAAGAAAGAAGAATGTAGGAGTGGCTTTGATGTCCAATGAAGTGCTGAAATCCTGACATTTGCGTAACCACAGTACTTTTACCATCAATAAAGTTGACATTGTGGAGGATAAAAAAACTAACCAATAACAACCATCTACCTTACAGACGAAATAAATTCCCTTGTGCTATTTCTTAATCTTTTCACTGCTACACTAGGTAGTATTCTAAGGATTATTTTGTGTCTTTCTAATATCACTTTTGCTTGGTGTGTTTGTTGTAAGGGTCAAGTTTATTGGCCATGGCCAAGATGGTGACCATTCATGTTAAGATCTAAGACCATTGTACCAAGAGGAAGCTCCATCGGTAGTAGACCACTAAATATAATTTCTAAGTGTACAACAACATAATTTCATTACTTACAGTTAGTTCTTCGACATCAACCATTAAGAACATCATGGATGGATATTTCTCAGATAATTCAGCGAAGAACGGCGCAATCACCCTACAAGGACCACACCATGTTGCACTGAAGTTTGCAATTACCTGTTGAACATACAGCCTCAATCAAAATTAAATTGAAAAATACCCATAAAAGAACACTGGCCAAGTAAACGAACCCTAACTTCCCTGCCAAAGCAGCGAATCAAGTGGACCTACACATTAAGGGTGTGTTTGTTTACTAAAATTTTAGGCTTTCTAAAATTTTAACATAATGAAAAATTACAATATAATCTCTCTCTTCCCATCAAATCATTACTTTTACTATAATAAATATAAAAAATTCATTCAAACCATTCTCTTCTTCACTTTTTCACCAATTTCAATACCCTAAAATTTTAACCCCCCCCAAATTTTAACACTCAAACACAACCTAAGTACCGGCAGATACAGGAATGATTTCGGAATCAGAGAGATCAAGAGAGACTTGCAGATGCAAGATCCAGGAAGGAAACTGAAAAGGGCTTAAAATAAGACCATACTGTTACTTTAGACTATAAATGCCAGAGTTTATCCAAGACAATCCACACCATGAATGGACTTCATACTAGGAAAACATAATTTTATGCAAAAAGGCAGGTTGTGGTCCAAGCAAAGAGACCTATGAGTTGATGGGTTCCCTACATGGTTACTAGGCCGTTTTGATGTTGTTGCATTGTAATTCGATTTCCCTGGTAAGAGTGGGAGAAAAATCTCTGCAAAATTTTCGTAAGATCATAAGTGGCAAATCTCCCATAATATATCTGGAACCAAATCAATGGTTTCCCCATAATCAAGTGTTACAAGAGTTTCATATTTTTTAGGCCATATGATTTCTAATATGAGGATTAAACCGGAAGGTGTCTCCACTGAAAATAAGAGATGCCTCTTGGACGGTGAGGTAATTGGTAACGAAATGCATTACTCCTCTCGTTGAGATTAAAAGTAACAAACTAGACAAAGTAAAAATAATTCCCTTGTCTGATTACTTGATTATTAAATTAGAATTAGTTAAGATATACCGGGAGAACATAGGCCTACAGTTTTGTAATGGTCACTGACATTCACAACTAATGCATTATCACTGACATTCACGACTACTGCATTAACTCATTGGCAAGTATCTAAATCAGTTCAGCAGAGACACTTGATGTTGAGGACACTCAAGCTCCAGAAATGATTCCCCATTGTTTTGCTATTCCACAAAAGAAAAAGAAAAAAAGCACCAAGAACTGATAGAAACATACAATCTTTCCGTCCCTACTTGCTTCTGCCAACTTTTGATCCCAAGATTCCTTGGTTGTGATGAGTTGCACATTCCCACCGACAAACTCGACGTGCTTGTCAGAATCATCTCCATCAGTGTCAGTCTGCATGCATTATGAACATCATAACTTCCTCAGAGAATGACTTCAGGTAATAATAAACAAAACAGTATATACAATCAATTTCAGACTCAGACGGAACCTAATGATTGTCAGAACAATGCATGTAACAACACTTTCTCCCAGGCTGAAAACATGAAAAAATGGCATGTTATCTCACAGAGATATTCATATAGCCACCAACTATCTTCTTTTGGTGCTGCATCTACAATTCTAAGTCGAAATGAGAAATAACCCATCAATCATTTCAAGCTTGTTTGGGAATGGGTCCAGGCTCTGGTTTTGGGGTTCAAACCATGGTTTAAACCCAGATTTTTGATTGCGCGTTTGGCTAGGTTCACTCCCATTTTTACCCGCTTATGTGTGATGTGTTGATTGGGCAACAGTACTGAAAAATTCTTTTCGTATAGACAACTCACGTCAACAGAAGTCTGTGGCTTCTGTCATACCTTTCCTTCCTCTGTCTCTCCCTCTCCCTCCTTCATGCGCACAGTAAGTTTTTAACAAATTTATGGCCGACACCTGACTCTCCAAAGGCATAAACAAATTCACGAACCTAGGAACCCATTAACCCGCTGGATTTGAAAAACGATTCCTTTCTTTCTCGGCGATCTTGCAGATGCATACGAGCATTTTAGTGAAGGAAAATTGAATATAACTCTGAGGTTGAAGATTCTGTTTCCTTTCTTAGACAAGGCACCGAGTGATGGCGTGCTAAGTTTCAAGGAGCTAGGGGCTTGGATGGCAGAACAAACGCTTGAAAGATTGCAGTATACCAAACTAGCTAAGCTAGGCAAGAGAAGCTAATATAAAGAGAAACCATGCATCGCTCAACAGCCCAGTTGGCCAAACGAGTTATCAGTCAACCCTGTGATGTCTTCATTAACCACAAAGGGATTGACACAAAGCGAACAATAGCCACTTTGCTGTATGATTACCTTTCCCGGCTCAACCTAAGTCCTTTCTTAGACAACAAGACCATGAAGCCGGGAGACAAACTGTTTGAAAAGATTGATGGTGCAATTCATGGCTGTAAGAAAGGTGTTGCCGTGTTTTCGCCCAACTACTGTAAGTCCTATTTTTGCCTTCATGAACTGGCTCTTTTCATGGAGTCCAAGAAGAAGGTCATCCCTATCTTCTGTGATGTTAAACCATCTCAAATTCGCGTTCCAAGTAAAGTTGTATGTAAGGAGAATGAGCATCAGAGGTTTAGCTGGGCTCTCGAAGAGCCAAAGCACACCGTCGGGCTTTCGTTCAACTCCTTCAAAGGGTAAAAATTGATTATCTTGTTTTCAGTACTTGCGAACAGCGAACAGCAAATGGCGATCTTGAGGGGGTCATGGCTCGATGAGGCAAAGGAAAAAAAAAAAAAGAGACAGAAGGAGAGAGAGAGCATACAATGTCTAGTGTGGTAGAATAGCTGCTGTTTATTTTGGAATGAATAGCTGCCGTTCCGACATGGGCGTTCTATCAGGACCCACATGTGGCAGACAATTTATTGCAGGTGCTGCTCAGACACTTGGATCTCAACCACAGTGCGTTAAAGTGCAGTAGGTAGGCATATGTGCTGGCAGGCTATGGGGGAGAGGGCTCTAGTTTTCGTGGGCGAGGGTTCAGCGGGTCCAACTTCAGAACTAGAACCAGGACCAGGACCTTAAACCAGAACCTGGACCCATTTCCAAACAAGCCCTTCCTGACTTATCTTTCCACATCCTCACATAGTGGCACCTTAAAAAGATGTGTTTAGTGTGGTCTAAGCTTCACCAAAGTATGTATTAGTTTCTGGTGCAGCTAGACAATTGCCACAGTAATTAGATGTTGCTGCAAAACTGTAAATGAAAGTCTTAATAGCTGATAACGGAAGAATCCAAGCAATGGAATAGTTTTGTGGTCAAAAGAGTCTCTCTTCGATTTCCATTCGAACTTAGAGAGATTACAAGCTTAACTTATACTTCATGCTCTAAGACATTCTAGACCACACTAATCACTTCCATAAGTTCATTGAGATGAAACTAAGACTCTGATAATACTAGTTGAATGCACTAAGCACATATAAGTTTCCAAAACATAACTGGATTACTAAACCTGGCATACCAAAACGCCATCACAGATGTCATGAACTGGGTTTTTCTGGATGTTTGGCCAGCTGGATGCATTGGTTTCAAGTATGACTTTCATGTCACAGCTAACCTTGCATTCAGCTGATATAGTTTAACTGCAGGACCTCAGTGCCAATTAATCCATAGTTGTTATTCACAAAGGGCAAGTTGTTTTAACTGGGCAGGTTAAGGATTAATCCACAGCACCAAAAACACAGAATATAACATGTAAAGTGAGAAAAAAAAAAAAGCTTGTGTCAGATCCTCAAAAGCTTGCCACTTGAACTGTTCATCTGGCCTAAGATAATTCCCATGCAAGAGCTTATGCAAACGCCAATAAGATAAAACCCAGCATTGTGTAATCAGTCAGATAAAATCCAGGATATGGGGACAACCACTTTTCATGGATTATTCCATCATTTTATGGTTTTCACATTCTAAAGTGAGAAGGAAGAAGAAATAACAATAATTGCACAGAAATAAGTCCAACTTCGCCAAATTAAGAAGGAAAGAAAAGTATTAAAAAAAAAAGGGGAAAAGATGATGATCAATCTCATGCCACGGAAAATAATGCAGTAAGTGGATGATGGATAAGAAAAAAGAATGGTCATAATGGATACAAGTAACAGAAAACATCCACAATTACGATCAAAAGACTAAACGAACTAAAAGCAAACAATAATGAAACAGATATCTTCCTCCGTAACAGCATACGAAATATTAAATTTTATAAAAGAATGACACAAGTCTATCAGAAACACTTACCTTACCCAAGCAAAGTCCCATATTAATGTTGAAAATCCAAACTGCTAAACTTAGGTCGTAGAAGTCAGGCAGTACCCTGAAAGTTGAACAATCTCTTAATTTAACACGATAACATGCATACAACAAGAACAACTTCTCGACAATTAAAGAAAGTCCATAAACTTGGCATTAATCTAAGTCATTGATAGGTATTCGAGTATGACGCTGCAGCAAGAGGAACACGAATTGAATTGTAGTCCTAGAAAGGAAAATGGAAGACACCCATACACAAGCCAACGTTTTCTTATAGTAAAACAACAAAACTCAGATTGTAGAAGGAAAATACTTTGGTGTATTAACCAAACGCTAATTTCTTTACAGTCGAAGAACAGAACTTTCGGAACCAAACCTTGTAAACAAAAAGGAACAACAAATCCAAGAAAAAGAAGACGAAGTAAACCTAAAATAGGAACAATTAATGAACGAAGGGAATGAAAGAAATACGCAAGAATACAAGCACAAGAAAAGCCATATTACCACCAGATTGGAAAGATTGATGTCAAAAGCAGACTAATTCATCGTTGCAATCTGGGCGATCTGAGCGAATACCAACCCCAAATCGAAATCAGAGAAGCAAAGAATGAGAAAGGGAGCGAAACGACGACGCGTGAGAATTCTTAAAGCTAAATAATGACGGTGGATAATGAGAGGAAGTGAGGATTAGTTCTATAATGGTTGTTCGTTTTACGTAGAAATATTAAAATATGCAGGGGTAGAAAGCCCAGAGATCCAACTTCTCTTTTAAGTGGAATTTCCATTTTTTTTTCTTTCTTTTTTTTGGGATCGGAATTTCTATTTGTTTTTTGTTGCTTTGTTACCACCTGTAACAGCGTAGCTCCATGAGAGACGCAGAATTACCTAGCTGCCCTTAGTTTTAGTTTTGGGGTGGAGGTTAATTTGAGAACGGACTTACCGGAGTAGTAACCGACAACGGTCGCAGCGACTGACAACAACCGCGGAGGTATAAGGTCAACCGATCAGTCGATGGCCTCCTTCAATATTTTACTGTCTAATGATATTTAGGTCATGTTTACAAGTTAATTTTTTTTAAAAATTTTTTTTTTATTTTTAAAATTGAATAGATTAGAATTTTATTGAATTTTATGGAAAAAATAGTGAAAAGTGGAGTTGGGTGAGAATTGATGAAAAAATAAAAGAAAAATGATTTGATTACATTTTTTATATTTATTATAATTAAAATAGATGATTTAATGAAGATAGATAGAAAATATTGAATTTTTTTTATTAGTTTTTAACTAAAATTTTAAATTAATTATGTTTTAAATAAATGAGAGTTGGGAGTCAAAATTCTCATGCTATGCTATAACAGTCACTCTGCTCCATTATTTTTTTCTATTTATTATCAAAATCATAAAAAGAAAATCATCATGTGAAACGTATGAGATCCTACCCATTAATTTATGTATTTTGCTAATGACATCTAGTTTGATTAGCAATATATTAAAAGGCTACTTGTCATCCTTCTGTCGAGAAGGCGTCCTTTTAACTTCTTTTTAAAGTTGAAGAAAGTCAAAATAGATATTTTATTTTTTTATAATATAAATTAAATCACCTCAATTATGATCACGATCTCTAGACACGACACAATCATACAGCATTTAATATTATTATAAACAATCTCTCAGCCATTGGGCTAAGTATATTATCCGGTAGTTCTCGAAATTTTGGAAGCGATTTTCAACATCCCTTAAGAAAATACTGAAATCGAGTTTTCCAAGTTTTTAATGATTGGAATCGAAGCAGGTAAAAGTTTAGGAATTTATTCATTTGTGCGAGTATTTAATTGACTTCAAAGACAAGCAGTCAGTAGATTTGATCTGGTTAATCGTATACCATAAAAAACATAAAGAAATCGGTCCTCTTTGCAAAGATTTCCATTATATGTGCATCCACTCTGCAAAGCAAAGCGAGAGAGAATAAAAGACTGGCACCAAACTTCATCTTGCAATATATCCAGATAACATTTCAGGTGACCTTAGTCATTCTGGAACCTTCCTCTGTGGAAACTTTACACAGACAAACGAACACGACCATAATAACTATAGCTGTTGTAATGCCCTAGATGTTTTGGACTGACATGACATACGAAGATGTGAGTAAGTCTGCAGCAGTAAATGAAGTCCACTAAGCCTACCGAATAGCGGTTGGAACCAAGCATGTAATAAAAAATTACGGAAACCAGTGATGAGAGTTTGCAAGCTACACAGATATGCCTAGGTATGTTGAACTTTAAAACAGGTGTGCAGTACACTGACTGACTATTTCTACATTGCCACAAGGAACAGCTTCAAACGAGCGTGTGCTTAACCTGTTCGCACATTTGGTTACACAATTTGCCAACAGCCAATTGTTCTGACCAAAATGCACCTCTCAACTCCCCACCTCCCACCCAAAATAAAACCCAAAACAATCTCTACCACTTGCACCCCCTCACCCAACACTCCCAGAATAAACAACAAACAACATCAAGAGACAACAAAGGCACGGTTCATGATTAAAATATATTCCTTCATAAGTACAATATTGATCTGATCTTTTAACAGCCATCATCCCATGGCATACTTCTGTGTCCAGCTACGTGCAGTGGTTTCATACTTGGACCGGTCAGTCTTATACATATGGGCAATCTCCGGCACAAGAGGGTCATCGGGATTAGGGTCAGTCAGCAATGAGCAGATAGAGAGCAATACCTGATTTGAATCAAAGTGTTATGACATACCCCACAAAAAAGTAGTCACAGTTCTTATCACGCAAGAATAAAGTGCAACACTAATTACCCCAGCCATTCAAGAATACTTCCACATTATATGTCCTGTGTCAGCATTGATAACATCAAAACAAATCCTAAAACTCTAAAGAGGTTAGAAACCATCTAACCCTGTTTCAATATCAGCCACAGATTTCATCTTGACACATCACTTAAAAGAATACTAGAGGTTCTGGAAGTTACAGGTTAAAAATGCCCAATGAGCATCACTCCACCATTTGAGTATGGAAGATCCATTACCTATCCAGTCCTTTTTGGATAACATCCTGGGTTGTTTTCTTGAATTAACACAGTTTATGTTTAAAACCTCATTATGTTTTAATTCTCCCATCATGTGAGCATAGCATTTCTAGGTAAAAGAATGATGGTAAAACAATGTTACTACCATAAAACACAAAGCCAAACCTTAGAAATGGTAAGAGCTGGGCTCCACTGTTCTTTAAGGATGTCAAGACAGATGCTCCCATTGCTATTGATGTTAGGGTGGAAGACCTTGGTCCTAAAAGCAACCTGAAAAACAGAAGTCCATCACCCTTCTTGCATTAAAAATAATAATAATTACAAAACAAGGTCTTTTACACAACTTCATACATACAGATAATGAAACCCAAGAAAAATCTGCACATGCAAAAAGTTCACCTTAGGGGGCTTGAAGGGGTAATCCGGAGGAAAATGAATAGTAACAAGAAAAACACCTCCCGCGTATGGGCTATCAGTGGGTCCCATAATGGTCGCTTGCCAATGGAACATGTCTTCAGCTACAGGACCTGTTACAAAGTGAAAGAAAGCAACAACATTTAATGCAAGAATAATTTCGAATAGCATAGTTAATAATGATGACCGCGTGCCTTCTGCAGATTGACGGATTTATGTCAGAAATATACAGTAGAATCAATTGTCTAGAGAGTGAATTCCATTTATGCTCGGAGAGTTTACCTTCGGGAGCTATTTTATTACATGAGCAACTAACGTAAAAGTACAAGAGAAGAACACAGACTTAAATACATGGTTTTTGTCGACACAGAAAGAGATGAAAAGAAAAAGGAAACAATAAGAGTTTCTAGGCATGTACTTATCAAAAAAAAAAGAGTCTCTAGGCATGTAAAGATTTGTAGAAATGGATTTTTCAATGAATAAAGATGATCTCATCAAGGATATCCACCATGAAGCAGTGATTAGTTAACAGACGATTGGAGGAAGCACAAACAAGTTTCTAGTCATGTACTGATAATACCTTCATCCACTTAGTGCCAATTACCAATAAAACCAAGTTAGAGGTTGATCCAAACTTGGAACCATAAGAACGTAATATTATACAATTGACAGGTTCTTGGTTAAATCAATCTCCAAAGACCAGTTGTCTCGATTATTATCAGTTTTAGGGCAAGTAAATTGAACATAATTACTGGGCAGGAATAGGAAGGAGAATCATTCTTGTCAAAGATTTCATAGAGAACACGAGCATAGAAAAGATCAAAAAGCAAAAGATGTTCCATGAAGTGACGTAAAAAAAGGGGCTTCTGTCTTACTTGAAACGATTTGTGTTGATCATAATCAGATTCGTCACTAACTGAAGTTAACACAAACATCTCTTCAATTCAGAACACATAGACGATCTTTCATGTGGATGATTAAATGGGAAAACAAATAAACAAACAACAGTGAGCTACCAAATCATAGAAACAGAAAATGGCACCAAATTAATGGAAAAACCACCCAAATAACCAATCAATTTCCGGGAATATAGCAAAATGAAAATTATCAACAAATGATGTATTTTCCATCTAACGAGCTTGATCGAGATACCTGCGCTGCAAGAAGTCGGGGGATCCTTCTGTAAATCCTTGAGCTCCTTCAAGATACGCTTGGACGCCATGATTCTTCAAGAGCAGCTGCAAAATGTAAGCACACCCCATAAAAAATATCAGAGATCAAAACTCAACCTACGATATCTGTGCCTAACCCCCACGAAGTCAGCCAGTTACGGAGTCAAACCCTAGAAATGGAAGAAACTATAAAGGACAAAAACTCGAAAAAAACACGAGAGAGAGACAGAAAGGCAACCTCAGATGGAAGTGAAACTAAGAGCTGTCTCGAGTTTCAAGCAGATCCACAGCCTACCACCACGCCCGTACCACAAACCCTTGAATGATCTCGACGACGTTGGACCCCTCTTATATAGAGGCACTACAAAAATTCACCTTCCTCGCTCGATCGCTTGTTCTTTTCATTATTTACTGTGGTGTAATAAGTTGGTGACTTTTCTCCCTCGGATAATTTATTTGGACACTTTCCAAAATCCACAGAAATGTAAATTACAAAATTGGACATATCTAATTTTCTAGGATATATCTATTAATCTCTTGGACACATCTAATTTTTTTTTAGGTAAGATTCCTACAACTTTTTATACAATGCAATTAGAAAAAAAGAGATAAATATAATATTTTAAGATAACCCCAAGCGAATCATTGAACAAAGTGTTTCTTTTTTTTTTTTAAAAAAATAAGATGTTTGGACCAACTTACGCACATCTCGATATTTGCACAATTCCTTGGTCTCACATAAAATAGACAATTACCGAGTCAAATACACTTTATCTATATAAATATTTTCCATTAGAAGGAAAATGAGTTTTTTGTTTTTATGGGCCTCAAGGAAATTAAAATACTACATACTAAAACATAAAATACGACAATAAAATTTAAAATTACTTGATTATCAAATCACTAAATTGTCTTTTGATGTTATTGTATTTCATCAGATCGGAGGGTCTGAATCAAACTTTTATTTTTACTCGGAAATAGAAATTCGAAGTTTTCTCTTTTTAATTTCTAGACAATGAATGGCCTTTTTTTCTCATTTATTTTCATGTTATTGCCAGATTGTGATTTGTGTGCATTGTTTTATGAATATCAATACCTTTTACCAGGTGAGCTATTTTGTGGTAATAGTTTTATTAACTAGAGAAGCTAGATTGAGTAAAGTCCAATTCTAGTCCTACCTAATTAAATTATTTTTCTATTAAATTTTCATAAATTATTATTTTTTTGAGGGGGTTCAGGAAGAATTTAATACTTAATAATTTGAGATTAAAAGTTAGACCAGTTTATAAGTTTCCAAAATTTCATCTATTTATACTCTTTATACAAAAAATAAGGAATTTAGAAACCAACATATAAAGCTGGTTCAGTTAAAAAGCTACCACAAATATAATTAAAAACATCTTTTAAAAAAAAAAAATTGGAAAAACCGTAGTATTATCAAACCGGATCGTAGTTTCTTGCAGCAGTGAGTTTGTATCCTCTTTTCGTGTTTGAAAGGTACACGAAATACTAAAGCCATTAGAAGTATAGGAACATTCATCATCCTTAATTTTAGTATAGTTTTTCCCATCGAGTATAATTTTATATAGTGGAGGGGATGCGCGTGTTGTCACGGTCGGGATTCATGCCTCCTTCTACGGTGATCACGTGGCTCCAACACGGTCGGTGGTCCGAAGTCAACGAGAACAATTCGCGCACTTGCTGGTTGTAGCGGATTTCTTCCGCAACTGCCAACTGTTAATAGAACAGGCGTTTGAATTTTTTTTTTAAATTGTTCATCTCTTTTATACAGTATAATTCGAATATAGTATATTATGTAATGTTATTTATATAAATTATTAAATAATATATGTTTTATAATAGTGTATATTTATTAAATTTATTTATTTTTAAATTATATAAATAAAAAATTATAATTAACTCTATAAATATTTGGGTAGAAAATAAGTATAACAAAGAATCACTTAGTATGAAAGTGATGCAATACATGATGAATTATACCTACCAAACTCACGTAAAGAAATAAGGTATTCGAGAACTAATGCAGATGTTTTGTATATAAGTTTTATAATAAAGTATATTTACTGTGTCTATTTCTTTTTTAACTGTACTGTATAATATTAATCTCTCGAAAACGACTGTGAGCACTCAACCGGCCAATAATGGTTTAACAAGTCATCATTTTGAGAGGGAAAAATCCAGTGCTTAACGGACCAACGGTCTATCCAATCGGAAACGACAACCGTCGGATTGGTATAACATTCTGTCTGGAAAAT
The DNA here is from genome assembly GCA_003952965.2 of Morella rubra. Taxonomy (NCBI): domain Eukaryota; kingdom Viridiplantae; phylum Streptophyta; class Magnoliopsida; order Fagales; family Myricaceae; genus Morella; species Morella rubra. Next base: position 38,948,876 of record CM025850.1, read on the forward strand.
CAAGATGACGTCAGTGCATATTTGCATCGGCTCTCAGAGCAGTAAACGCGAAAAACGTGCCAGCACGGTGAAACCCTACACACCTCACTGAAGGGGCCATCGCCAAATCTTCGTCTCAATTCCCCCACCCCAATTTCCAATCAAACAGTCGTTTGAAAGTTTCATTGGAGCGGATTGGATCTGTAACGTACGTCTTTGCATTATTTCCCCTTCGTGTGTTTGATTTGTGTTTTAGGTTTTGATAGCTGTATCTCTGGCGTTAGGTTTCTTTATGCTAGACCTCTGGACCCTTGAAATTCGCAATTGTGTAAGGGAGCAAATTGTGCTGGAAACTGATTCTACTGCGTTATATGCCGTGACAATCTCATTTGACATTTGAATTGGTGCGGACTTTTTTGATTAGAAAGCTTTTTTTTGTGATGGCAGGTGAAGAAGGTGTGACACAATGTTGTTTTGAATGTAAGAAATCCGTTTTTTTGGTTTTGTCAACTCTGGTGGGATCCGATAGCTTGGTTGCTCATGCAATAAAGTGACTCTAATAAACTGCACTTTTAATTGGAAAGAAGAGAACTTTGGTTAGGGACAATGGAAGAGGAGAAGAAGAAGAAGAGAAACAAGAAAAAGAAAACCAAGCAGAGCAAAGCTGCTGAAAATATCACGGCTGATGCTGGTGACACTGCTTCTTTGGACCAGAATCATGCGAGTAATGGAGAGGATGATCACGGTCAAGTTTCTGGGACTGCAGATGCTCATAATGGTTTGCAGAATATGAAAGTAGGTCTCAATGGGCATCGGCCCAATTGGACAGAAAGCGTAAGTTTTGGATTTTTATCAGTGTAACTTGTTTTTCTATCCATAAATTCATCTTCTGCTAGGTACCATGGCTTGATGTAAGTATACATACATCTGTCCATGGTTGCATTTCCTTGCAGCCTTTGAAACCATCAGCTTTAGTGTTTATCTTTTTTTTATCAGGTCATAAACGTAATAAGGTTCTCTTATGTATTTCAGGTTTAGTTGATTGAATAAAATTTTATCAACCTAACTAGTCTTCTAAGCTAATCTGAGTATTTAGACAGATATCAGAAATCCACTAGTTCTTTATTTATAAGTAGTTCCGGATAAGAGACACATACAACTATAAATGAAGATATTCTTTGAGGAAACTTCATTTTGCACCCCTTAACTACGGGGACAATGTTACTTTGGGAGTTTGAATTACCAAGTTATTCACATAGAACCATCGAACTACTAAAATTCATCAAGGAGCACCCTCAAATCAGGTTCTCAAATCAGATCCGACCATCAAAGCTGTGCCACATGACCTATTTATAACACATGAAGCACAATTTTGGCCGTTGGACCTTTTACAAGGGCGCACATTAATAAATTTTGACAGTTCGAGGGCTCAATGCGATGAAATTGGTAGTTCGGACCCCTAAAATGACATCGATCCCATAATTTGAGGGCGCAAAGTGACTTTTTCCTTTCTTTTTTTTTTGCACTTATATTTGTAAATGCTTTTATCACTTTTGTACAAACAGAAAAATCTACACAGACTCTATGTATCGTTGAATATTTATGGGAAGTCCTATTTTGAAGAAAGAAATTGCACAAATGCTCTAGAAGTAAGAAGCAAGTGAAACAGAATCCAGCAATAAGGTTTCAGAATTGGAATTCTAGGATGAATCATGATCGACATTCCATGCTTTGTAACAGTACCAAAAAGATCATTCAATCATTACCGTGAATTTCTTCAAGTAAGTTATTGTGCCAATGTCATGAATCACTACGGAGTACAGTATGTATGAGGATAGCTCAGTTATTCATCGGCATGATCTATTTCACTATTGAATACGCTAGTAAATCAAGTCCCACACTTTGAAGGTGTAATTGGCGATATCTAATGCACAAATTTTCACTTGTGTATACTTTTAGATTTGGTTTGTTAGGACGTCCCCTTTTTAGTCTCCATTGTGTAATAAATTTCAGAAGGATCCAACAATATTTATAATACATACATACTATGTAGTACCCAAGGTAACTCAATATATCAAAGAAGTTGGCTTATCTTATAATTTGGGTTTTGTAATTGATGTCTTCTACTTTGTATATTGACTTAGTATGAGAGGAAGTAGAGATGAGGCGCGTCACTCATTTTACAATTGTCAATGACGTAGAAAATTTTCAAGTTGTCTTACAGTTACTTTGTGTTGAGATTCTTTTCACAGCTAACTGCTTGGGCATTCTTTTCTAAATGTTGGTGTGCAGTCCATTTTAGTTGAAGCTGAGGAACAGCAGTGGATCCTAAGAGAGGTAAGGGTAGATATGTTAAATCTGCATGCTTGTTTTCTCCAAGGGAAATGAAAGAAATAGGCATGAACCAAAGTAGGGGGAAGTCCCTGGTGATCCCTATCCTTTTTTGGAGGCAGTCTTCCATCCGGAGCTCGCTTGTGGATGGGAATACAGAAATTCCTCACTAATGGCGGAACTAGTTTGAATCCTTCCCTTTTTCTATAAAACCTAATCTTACCTTTTACCAAATATCTAACCAGTTATAATAAGCTGCCCCTCTCTAGATAAGAAGCATAATGCGCCATCACCTACAGCGCTTTCCTCTGCCGGGGACTTCCACAAAATGAAAACGGGCAGCATTGTCGTATGCTCGACATTTGTTGCCTTGGTTTATATCCTGGAGTATTCCTATGGCCAATCTTTCACCCAACCAACTTAAACAACCTAAAGGCTTGGCCCCGTCCCGTTGGCCTCCAATTACGTTACGTAATTTCCTGCTTTTGATTTGAAATATTTTGTGAAATGGAACTTAATTGTCTTTTCTGCAGGCTACTTTAGAAGAGACAATTGAACAGTTGCAAAGTGAAAATGATCTGCACAAAAAGAAAGAGGTATTATAATCGGAAATTTAATTGAGAAAAGGCTGGTGAAACTTATTTCATTCTTCGGTGTTTCTCATTTACAGGCTTCCTTGGAAGGGACAGTAAGTGCACTACGAAATGAAAATGAGTTTCACATTCAAAAAGAGGTAACATAGCATACATATAATCAAGCGATTATACTACTGAATGTTTTGTGAAATTTGCAGAGGTTTAATTCTAAACTCCTTTTGTATTCAAACTTTATATTCTTGGACAGGCTACATTGGAAGAGACCATCAAAGAATTACAAATTGAAAATCACATGAACCTACAGAAACAGGTAGATAATTTAAGCTTATTGGAGAGGCTACACTAAAGATTTTGTAATCTTTAAATGGATTTTATCTTTGCAGTCTGTATTGCAACAATATGGCGATCCTATGCTTGTTTACAGGATAGGTTATCTAACTTGATAATTTACAGGCTGGTCTAGAGATGATAATTGTACAAGTACGGAATGAAAGAGATTCTTTGCTTGAAAAAGTGGTGAGTTGAGTGATTTCTTACAGTTTTAACTGAAAAGGTATTCATATTAATGAAGAATTTGCCCCATCGGAAATGCAATAATCATATTTGCTTTTGTCAATATTTACAATAATATGTCTTCGGTCAATATCAAATTAGGAAACTAATCTCATGCTTGGCTACATGCAGGCTGGTTTGGAGAAGAAAATCAGTCTGTTACTAGATGAGAAAGCAAAATTGGTTTTGAAAGGGGTACTTCTTTTTACTTCATCCCTTCTCTCTGGTGCTAATAATATCATTTTCACCTTACTTGTTGGCTTCGTACCATTCCTTTGGGTTTGCCTTTTTGGGTATCCATATATGTGTAAGGTTTTTCCAACAATGCTTGGACTCAACAGTGTACTTGTACAATCCACAGGTGAGCTTAGAGGAAAAGGTCATATACTTGGAGGGGGAAAAAGATTTATGCATTCTAAGGGAGGTAATCACTTTCTGTTTTTTTGTTTTTTGGATTGGGTGCAGATAAGGCCTTTTCAGATGTATTATAACTTATACTGTTTATAAATAGTATGGCTAATTAACAAGCTGAAGCGTTGTAAGGTAAATTACTAGGTTCTTGTTGAAAAGAATAAGGAAAAGCCGGTCGATGTTTTATTTCTCAATTCTCTCTCTTAATTTGTCAGTTTTATTGTTTAAATACACTTATCTGGAACTTAGTGCCTGGTTATTGGGATTGATTTGAAGCCCATATTCCATACTTGCTTGCCTTTGTTCAACTTGGGTTTGTTTTCAACATAATAAAGGCTGTGGCATGTGTTTCCATGACAGAATTCAACCAAAGAAATGATTGCAAACCTGAATCGTGATGTTGCGAGACTAGAGGTGCAGGTACGTATCTTAATTGACCTAAGTTACTACATGAAGGTCTCAAGTTAATGGGCTTATTGCATATGAGGCTACTAGTGAACGTGGTCACCTGCTTGTCCCAAGTACATCGAAGTACTTAAATTAGCTGATTGTCTGCTGGCTTGCTCTTATAACTTAGAGCATGGTCAAATCATTTTTGCTTGAGTCTGGAAGACCCAAAAAAGGGAAAACAACCGGATCAGTCTGTTTCTGTTGTTTTGGGTTCCAATGGGCATAAAGAAGATAGTTGTAACTTGTATCAAAAGGAAAGGTCTCTCATCTTTAGGGCATGTGCCTAATTTGATCCAAAGCTCGTCTTGTGATCACAGCCTCACTTACATAGATCATTTTTCTAACCTACTCCCTTCATAAACGGGGGAAAAAAGGAATTTCATTGTTGCACGCACATTTTATCTTTAGGTCATGACCGCATCTTTAGCACAACAGTGCATTTGTTCTGATATGGAAATTAAAAACAAAGCTTGGCAGGTGGTGGAGTTGGAAGAATTCAGGAGCAATCTCCTACAAGAAAACAAACAACTGATGGACATCATATCCGGTTTGCAGTTACAGATCCAGAATCTTGAGAGGACTACCTCCTCCACCATCTCATCCAATAAACTTGCAAAGGTTTGCTTTTGTTTGTGAGAGAGAGACAGAGAGAAAAGGGGTTAGGGGAGAAGAAGAATCTGACTGCTTTTTTTGTTGTTGTTTTAGCATGCTTCTGAACACGAGAACTGGAACTCTCAGATGGATGCAGCGCGTGCTTTGGTTGAGAAATTGATAACAGAAAATGCAGAGCTTGTTGAGAAGGTAATATGCGGTTTGTTTAAGGTTGCCGTGCTATGGTACCTTTTAGAAAATATCTTATATGGCTAAAAGCTTGGCATTGGTTGGATAGTTTTTGGGTTTTGGATAGTGTTATGGTGCTACCTAATTATTTCTTGTTGTGTACTGTTAGTCATTAGATTGAAGGTTTTTTGGAGAAACCATCTTTTATTGCTATCATATTTGGTGATTGATCATTGGAGTGGTTGTCACTGGGCTTAGGCATCTTTTCTCCTTGTCAGGTTAACGAGTTGTATGTTGAGCTAGACCGACGAAGTGCAACAGCTGGGATTCCTTTGGCCATCAAGTCTGATCAGATGGTTGATACTGCTGAAACTTCCCATGTTGCCGACGCCTTATCTGAATCAATTGAGAATTTGTCTGTACCAGGAAAGAAGTTAGAATCAGTCAAAATTGTTGCACTCAAGGCTGATGATATTGGCAGCGACACTGTCAATGTTGAGCAGGCTGCTGAAATTTCCAACTCTTCAGTGTCTGATAAAGCTGGAGACATTTTGCGGATTTCATTGGATAAAAATGAAATTCGAGATGTAGAGTTGCAGGCTGCTAATGATGATGAAAAAGAAATTCAGGATGTAGCGTTGCAGGCTGCTAATGATGATGAAAAAACTACTGTGCCGCTTACAGATTCTCCTCTGGTTGGTGCTCCTTTTCGGTTCATATCTTTTGTTGCCAAGTATGTTAGTGGGGCTGACTTAGTCGACAAAAACTCTAGACGGTAACTTTTGTCATTACTGTGGATGTCAGATGCGACTTCATTATTCTTTAATTATAGGAATGAATACCTGTTAGTTTATGATCGAGGAGGGGCTGAAATATAGCCATTTTTCACTAACTTCATTTGAGCTGCTCTTATGTTTCCCACTGTTTTATTCTGGGAGAAAGCAAGAAACCGTGAAATGAGCTTGTGAGTTTTATAGGCGACTGTTGTGAATAGATACCTTTTATGAAGATATCAAATTCAGGTTATAATCATTGATTAAGTAGTTGAAGTGTATCCAATGGTGGTCACATTTTTTTATGCTCTTCAGTTCAAAGCCATTAAAGTTTGCATAGATAAATCAGACGCCTCGAAGAGAAAGTTCAGCAAATACTAGTCCATTTCTCGTTCTTGCCGTACATTAGACTCATGAACACATTCAGACTTGTCAAGGGGATGTGCGAGTAGATATTCATCATGGGAGCAAAGGATCAGCAAATATACAGAAAACAATTGGACATATTCATAATATTCTGGAAACAATTTTCTTACAGTAATCACGAGAAAGGGGATGCGCGAGAGAAGATAATTAGTTATACTGATTCCCTAAAAAGAATCACGCAATTGGACATATTTCACAGTTAGAATTTAAAAAAAGTTTTCACATAGCAGCTAAAGCTAAGGAAGTTACAGGCATCAGGGCAGAAACTTGAATATTGACGTCACGTGGGCTAGTTGAGGGCAATCATGGGGTCCCAGAATTCAAGCCTGACTTTCTGATGGTGAGTGCCTGTTCTCATAATCGGGAGGCCTGATATCCTCGATCATCCTAATAACTTCCCCCATTGTAGGTCTCATGTCTGGCATCATAGCAACACAGGCCATTGCTATTTGAAGCATTTGCACCAACTCTTCTTCAATGTCTTTGTACCGCATTAGTTCTACATCAAACACCTCGGCAGTCCATTCCTCTCTTACAACAGACCGAACCCACCTCGGAAGATCAACCACCTCATCCTGCCCCAGTGATTGGACTGGTGCTTTACCTGTCAGCATCTCAAGGAGGAGAACACCGTAACTGTAAACATCAGATTTTTGAGTCCATTTTCGAGTTTCTATTGCCTCGGGAGCTCGATAGCCAGGACTCCTTGGTGTGACAGTAGGCAAAACCATCATAGTTGTCAGACCCAAATCTGATATGCAGCCGTGGAGTTCTCGTGTGAGGAAGACATTGGAAGACTTGATATTGCCATGGATGAATTTCCCACCACTAGCAGAATGGATGTGGATGATGCCCCTCGCAGCTCCAAGGCAAATCTTTACTCTGGATTCCCAGTCTAGTGGAGTTCGACCAGTTTCCTTGCTTCCTGTAATCGCAGAAGAAATCACGATGAAAAATAAAGGGAGAAGATTCCTATCTTTTCCAATAGTCCAGAGTGATACCACTTGAATGGGTAGAAAAGGGGGCTATTCTGTTTTCTGCATCTATGTTTTTACAGGCACCATAAGGGTCCATCTATTCCTACTCAACTAATGGCAAACTTATTGCTGCTTCTATTCTGACAAAAAATGGTAATGAACCAAAACAGACATTACGGAGCGATGCTTTGCAAACAATCAACAAATTGACATGGTGCCCAGCTTCTTATTCTGATCACAGGATGCTCATACATTGACATGTTACTATTTGTGCAGAAATCAAGAGTATGATTTCTCTTCAGCTTACAACTATTGCCCCCAAACAATGGACAATGAAATAATTTACTTTAGACTGCTCCTAACATCTAAGAGTTAGAACCCTTGATACGGTATAAGTTCAATTTTGTGCATTTACTAACAAAATTGTTGGTATGTTTCTTGCGTTAATAGCTTACTGAAGGATGCGTAATTCAGGAAAGTAGAGAAAAGTGGAGAAGTTAATAAGATATCACCTACCGTGCAATAATGTGGAAAAGCTACCAGCGGTCATGTAGTCATAAACCAGGAGTTTTTCATCCTTGGAATAGTAATAAGCACGAAGAGGAACCACATTAGGGTGCTGACTGACCCTCTCCACCATTTCCATTTGCTGTTCAAACTCTCTTTTCCCAATCACCAGTTCTTTCAACCTCTTCACAACCACTGTCGTTCCCTCCTCCAAAATGGCCTTATATGTTGTCCCGTAACTCCCCTTTCCTAGAACTTCAGCCGAAGCTCTCAGTAAATCCTCGAGATCAAAATGAAAAGAACAGCCTTCAAAGAAAACCAACTTGTTCTTCTCAGCCGTTTGCACACCACTCCCAAAGTCTTCCTTAGGCTTCTCACTCCCACCCTTCCCTTTCGGCCCACTAGTGTTCTCATGGTCTTTCTTTAAACAGCACAGAACAATTACGAGAACCAAAAGAGACAGTAGTGCAGAACCCCCAACTGAAATGGCAACGATAGCTCCTGTACTTACCTTTTTTTTAGAACCATCACTTGGTTTTAGAGGGACTGTTGGTGGAAATGGTAAGTGAGTTGGGGAAGGGGAAGGTGCAGGGGAAATAGATGAACACTGGTTGAGTGGTGGTCCACATAGCTTTAAATTCCCTTCAAAGGAGGATGCAGGGAACTTCTGCAGGGCTGAGGGAATTGAACCATTTAGGTGGTTGTAGCTCAAATCTATATGGTTAAGCCCTGGAAGGTTGAGATAAGGTATGGATCCGGTCAGGGAGTTGTTCTGGAGGTTCAGGCCAGTGAGTTGCGTCAAATTGTTAATTGCAGCTGGAATATTTCCAGTGAAGGAGTTGAAGGAGAGATCAAGAAAGATAAGCCGGGAAGACAAAGAGGAAGGAATACTACCTGAAAAGTTATTGTCTTGAAGGTATACGTAGCTGAGGGAAGGAAGGGAAAGTATGTCAGTTGGAAGACTCCCACTGAGGCGGTTCGATCGAAGACTAAGGACCATCAGGGCGTCCAACTTCCCAAGGGTGTTGGCTGGAATTGGACCAAACAGTCCAACACCAGGGAGCCGAACCTCAAGCACACGGGAGCCATTGCGGGTGCATCTTATGCCAACCCAAGAACTACAGACTGAGGTAGCAGGACTCCAGTTGACTTTCCGGCCATGAGGAACAATAGAAGTAAAATCAAGTAGGGCTTGTTTGTCCGAATTTATGTCAGCTAAATTCAGTTTAAGAAAAGACAGGAGTAAAAGGAAGGGTAATGCTGCAAAAACGGTCTGTAGCTTCATAAGTGATGTTTGCTGGGACCTCTAATGAAGTGACTGTGAGTACGACTGTGATCTCAGCAATTCTTCTTCCTCCCCTGGCAAAGGATCAAAGATATAAGAACATCATAAACACACAACTCCTGCACCGGGAGCCATGTCTCAATATGAATGTGAGCTAGCATTATAAGTCAAAGACTAAAAAGTGGGGAAGAAAAAATATTAAACACAAAATCGATGTAAGCTACTAGCAAAGTCATAAACACGAAAAAGCAAAAGCAAAATCCTTTTGAATAAAGACAAAGCAAAAGCGTGAAAGCACGCAATACAAATGCTGAAAGAATCCCTTTCTCTGTTTTTTGTAGTTTATTGCTGCATGGTATAAAGGGGTCTGTTAACTTAATGCATGCTCCGGGATGAGAGTAAAAATGTAAAAACCACAGACAATGAGCTCAAATTGGGACCCTGACAAGAAAGCAAAGACAACATTGGGATGTGGGACAGTTTGCAATTGTCAAACAGGCAAAACCCAGGACAAGCAAAGAAACCAGTTTATGAACCAGTTTTTAGAGTTGACAAGGAGGTCATCAAACGTTGGCTTTTTTTGTTCAATCATTAAACTTTTTATCTGGTGGAAATATCAAACAGAAATAATAAAGTCAGAGAAATTGGGCCGCTTAAATTTTTCTTGAACGAAGTAACATCATAGTTATAGGATTTTTGTATTAGGCCCTAGTACTTGGCATATTAGCAAGCATGATTTAATGGACAAGAAGAGAATTACTTGTGTCTCAGAGTCAAAAGTGAAATTTTCTGTAGTTTAGACTTCCTCGGATACCATTGAGAAAATGGATCACAGAAGAATCGCAACCACGCCTACAAAACAACATTCAAGCAGCAAACTTGCTCTGTGAGCTAACAGACCCCATTATTCAGAAACCCAGTTTTACAAGCGAGCAATCATCTTTTCAAGTCGCAGACTTGCTTAAGCTCATTGTGCGCCTCACCTTCTGAAAACACACCTAGAGAGTTGCATATATACCTGAAATCGTGAAACAAGTCGCAGACTTGATACAAATTTATTTCCGTGAGAAGCTCAGAGCTTCAGCCCAAACTCTTTCGTTCTAAGCTTGATTTTTGGAGGAAATGGACGGCATTTTCAGTCAAGTTAAAGTTTTTCTACCAATGACGAATCGTCCTGGCTCAAAAGTTATCTACCCGGAACCAGCAATCGTGGATTTCGGCGAGATAGACGGAATTGGTTAACAATCGTCAGTGATCTGAAACCTGATGCATAAGGGAACCCGAACTGAAGAGGACAACGAATACAGAAGACCGTAATTGGACCTAACTACTTCTCTGAACAGAATCCTCATCCTAGATTTTCTACCATCTGAAGTCAGGGCTTAAAACTCGAAAGCTTGCAACTTACTAATTTCCAGGGGAAAAAAAATCGCGAATAACAGAGAAAATGAAGAATGAAGAGAGAGCTGAAACCTCGAATAGCGATGAATGCCGGAGCGAAGCGTCCATGAGAGGTAGCCTGCTTGATCTGAGAATCCGAGGTCCGCAGACGGCGAAAACCTCAATGCTCATACGGAACAAAGACAGATAGAGGGGTCCAGTGGGTGAGCTTTAACGGCGTATCTTGAGGAACACGATGGAGTAAAAAGTTGTAGCAGTAGCAGGAGCGGTTGTTTGAGAATGGGAAGCAGAGATTCAAAGCTAGGCTGTGCCTAATGTTGAAGCTTCTTCGTCAAGCAAACGCAGTGCACTAGACGCGAATCTCGATGCTCGATCTTCTCTTAGGATCCCATAGCACTGCTCCATTTTCTCTCTCCCTTTCTTCCTTTACAACCCACGTTTTGAACTGAGACCTCCGAATCCTCTCTACAACTGCTTCCAAAGTTGCTACATTTACGAAGCCCAACTGCTCCACCTCCATTATCTTCTCTCACAGCAACTTTTAGATGCAGTTTCTGGAAATCCTAATAATTCAGTTTTAATTAATTTAATCCTTTCAATTTTACAATTTACATTTCCAATATACAATTATGAGCTACAATAATAGTGATTGAAACAAAGGAAATTCCATTGATTTAGAACATTTATTTATTTAAAATAAAAAAATGTGAAGAATTATGATCAGAGACATGTTTATTTATAAATGGAAGGCCGACTGTGAAAGAGTACAGTTGACAAAATAATTTAGGTAACCGTTAGCTGGAGTGTAGTGGGGCCAACCAACAAGCAACGAACAACAGATGGTTATTGGCCACGTGGACGCAGAAATTATATGATGGTTGTTGGCTCTTTCCTAGTAATTCGCCCTCGTCATGGCTTGTATGTGGATGAAGATGAACTCTTTGGATTGGAATAAGGTTGTACTCGTGACAAAAGCTTTTTATGATAATGATAAGGCGAGACTCGCCCTAATTTATCGATTGAATTTGATGGTCTAATTCAGAGATAGAAATATACAACACAACTCGTTATATGGTCCACATTATTGATAATTATAGATATTAGTAGAATTTATATGTTTCGTTTATCTCTTCCATTTGATATCTAATTCATGCGACAAACATCAACAGATTTGATTTAATAGATTGGCGTTTGTTTTCCTAACATTTAAATTATGAAAATTTCGAATAAAATAAACACACTTCAAAATTTTTAACATCTATACTAATATATTCTATAACTTTTTATTAATCTTAATAAATCTCAAATTTAAAAGATTCTCAAAATTTGACAAACAAATGCTACCAAAAAGTATAGTACTGGAGTGGCTGTTTGAAGAGAGGCAAAAACAGTGGTCTCAATGACCCAACTAAAATGTACATGATCACGGATTGCTTGCTTGATATTTATGGGAATTTAAAATTTTAGTTCTTCAGGTGGGTTTGCGTTCCTGACGGGAAGGTCATGCCTGCCGACTAATTACTGTTTCTCGCTCCCATCTCCTTCCCCACCGTTTATCTACAAGAACATTTGAAGTTCGTGAAAAAGCATCAGACCAGCGATACAACCGTGACGATGGTCACAGACCTCATTATTATAAGAATGACAAAGAAAAAAAAAAATTCTGTACCAGGAGGGAAGCTGCCGAGGGAATTCCCACACTTGAGGTTGGCTAAGGTGGTTGGATACTTTTGTTTTCATTAAAAAGGACACCGAAACATGAAAAGGAGACGGCAGAGAATTAAGAGAGACAGAAAAGGTTAACGGTAAACATCGACTGTGTCGGAAAATAAATGAAATCATGATACAGCTCTTTCCAAAGGGACAGTGATAGAAGTTTGCAAAATTCAGGCGTAGGAGAGGCATCTAGTGGTGGTGGGTCTCGATTCTCTTGCCCTTTGGCCATATTATATGAATAAACATATATTATATAATATTATTGGTAAACATATCTCAGCTTCGGATGCCATATTGTCTGGAAATTGACCAAAGAAAAACAAGAGGTGGGTGAATAGGGACAAAAAAAAGGGTGCTAAATTTGAAGTTGACAAAGGCCAAGGGCTACCGTCAAAAGCTCAGACGTGGTGCCCACCTGTTAACTAAAAAAGGCCCCGCGACCAAGCTTATCATCTTGGAGCAAGTATTCTTTAATAGCTTTTTCTGGCGTTATTGAAGGGAGAAAGGAGGCTAAATGACTTTTTAAAACTTTTTCTCGAACGCAAATTGTCAAAGTCTGAAGTCTCTCTATGTGGGGAGAATATTGCTAATCGATGCACGTTAAGGAATCCCAAGTTCGGCGGACCCAAAATACTTCAATTTTAGATTATTGTGCTCTGGAAGGAAGGAATTATTACAGGCATAACTTTACAAGTTGACATGATCATGTCTTTTTTACAGGTTTAAGTCGATATAATCCAGGTAAGAATTCATATAAACAGTAGATTAAGGATCCAATTTAGAGGTGAAAAGCATATTAGAAAAAATAAAGAACACTCAGATGCAAAAAAAAAAAAAAAAAAACTCGGTGATGGATTCTTTGTTGAAGCAGCTAAAGTTAAGCGATGGTTTGGCCCATCTGTGAAATGCAATGAGTTTGGGTTTGTAGGCAATAGGCATACAGCTAGAAGTCTCTCTCTATCCCAGAAAGTGTTGAGCCCCATTGCGGCCTGTTATTTTTTGTGGGCTCGCCTTACGGAGGTCTAGGAGTGGCCGGGATTCTTCAAAGCATTTTTTCGGCTTTTTACTCTCATTTAAACCGAAGTTCGGATTTTGTTTCTCGAGCCCTAATCACTTCAGCCGGTTATTTCTTTCTACCACCCATACTTTGGGAGTTGATGTCGCATACAAATCGATGCATTCCTTAAAAAAAATGCATTTCTTCCTCTTTAATCCTATCTTTCACCACCTTCCATTCAAAATATAAGACATAATCCACTCAGGTAACTCAAATAGCAATGGAAGTCCTTGAAAGTGTGGGTTAAGCGCATACTTAGGAATTCAAATCACCACTTATGTAAAAAAAATTATAACTTAAATGAGAGATTAATCATTGGGCCAATCAATCTTTTTAAAATTTACTGCAGTATTAAACCCAATTCCTGCAAATACTGCACTAAGCGATCCGTCCGAATCCGATATACATGAATAGGTGCTTGGATTTTTATCGTCATCCCAAAAAAAAAATACAGGACATACCAAAATATTCAATTATCGCTCTCCAAATTTCTAACCTGGGGGAGATGGTAAATTTCGTACGGATAATTGTTTCTGGCTCGCCAATTTTTTTAAGATTACTAAAAATTTCCATTTTACCTTACTTTTATGCATTCTGACGAATCTGCCCCCACTTAACTTGGTTTTACGACCCATGTATCATTTAAATGAATGATATGTACCGCAAGACAGGAAGAGCTAATGTCCACCCAGTGGATATTGTTTGTCCATTAGTGAAAATCTGTCTTTCTAACTAACCATTTAGCTATTGGTCTTAGGGTCCCACTAAATTCCTGTTGCTTGCATGACTGGGTGAATAAAGGGGCAAGGCTCTGAAAGCCCACAAGACAGGACAAGGCAGAAGTATCAAATACAAGGCATGGTATGCCAATAACAGAAAACCAACAATAATCCCATTGATGTCTCCACAGAACAAAACACATATTACTTCACTCTTCCTGGCTTTCAGTGACAGATGTTGACAGATTGCATTCTTTTGTAGATGACAAATAATTATGAAAACAATAATTAAAAAATAAACACCTCCAAACACCCATTTATCAAATGTTACAAGAGGCCAAAAGGTTCTGGTAGGGTCTCAAATCCATTGTCAAAGATTGGCTCTAGATCCAATCTATCATCAGCACAGAGCAGCCAATTTGTGTTCTTCAAGTCCTCTTTGAGCAAAATTGCATCATAACGGGAGCTCTCATAGATATCTACTTCACTCAATTTTGCAGAATATCGCCCATCATTTGCTACAATTCCATTTTCTGCAGGAAAATTAATATTGTTTCTGTTCTCTGATATTACTCCATTACTGCTGTTTTGTAGGCTTCCCCTTGTATTGATGGATGACGGAGCACTTGCAGCACGAAGGGATTGGGTTTTTTGAGTGGCAGATCGAATGCTTTGGGGGAAAAGAGTGGTGCCTGAAAGTGGACGAGCGTTCCCTGTGCCATTTCTTATATCCTACATCACAGAGCAGATCAATCGTGAGGATTTATCTAACACCATTGAACTAACTAACCAAAGAAAACTTCTGTTTCAGTATTCCAGATAATAAATGCATTACTATTGTAGTGAAATGACGATTGCATACCATATGCCTGATAGCCATATCCAGTGATTTTTTTGAGATTGTCCTTCCAAATCCAGTGCTCTCCGTGGCAGCCGTTGAACTCTTCACAGGTTTCCGCAAGGCTAACTCTGGGACATGTGGGGGCTTCCGAGGCTCAGGACCATCTGCAAGGTGTCCATTGGAATTTGCACGAGCCCTTACAGTGGAATCAGTAAGTCTTCCTCTTGTGGTAATGGGCGACAATTGTCTTCTTGGGGTACTCATGGGTGCTGGGGCTTCGGAATTCCCTTTCATGGTGAGAGGAACACCAGGCCGAGACCTACCAGCAGAAACTGGCCTGTCTGGTAAAGTTGTTCTGAGGTTTGGTGGTGTTTCAAGGGAAAAATCAGGAGGGACAACTGGCTGTGGAGGGGGCCGGATTCGTGGGCCTGGTGAGCTTGGTCGCGATGTTGGGGCTGAATTACGGCCATTTGACTGAATGCGCCCAGCTGAAGTTGAAGGACTGACAACCTGCGATACAGAAGGTATTGGGTTTCGACGAGTGGGAGTAGATGGGCGAGAAATTTGGCGAGTTGCAGGGGGATTCAAGTTTGCAGGAATTTGTGGCCTAGAACTAGGAGTGGAGGGTCTTGAGCTTTGCAATGGTCGAGATTTGTCGATGGAAGAGTTGGTGGGGGATGGACGGGCTCTTGAAGGAGTTAAGGACCGTGATGGTGTCTGGCGGGAGGATGGAGTGGAAGGTCTTGTTGTAGATGGAGAGCGGGTGATAGGGGAGGATGGTCGAGTGTAGGATGTCACTGAAGCTGAGCTTGTGTTAAGGATTGAGGAGGATCTGTTTGAGGAATAGGTACTATATTGGGAAGTGGAGATGGAAGGGCGGGACACAGAACTGCTTCTACTTGGTCTTGTTGAATAGTTGCTTTCTGATTGCGAAGAAGAAAGCTGAAACAGAGGGATGATTGTGATATTATTAATACTTGGAAACATAAAAAAAAAAAATTTGCATTGACATGCCACTATCACTATCAGCAACAAGGTGTCTAAAATAGATCTCTTTGTTTTGAAAACAGCCCAGACTTATGCTCGTGTGAATTTATCAAATGCCAATACAAATTGAGCACACGCTCTGGAAATGATCCAAATTGTGAACTAAAACTCACAGGGAACAATCAAAAAGAGAAGAAGTGAGATGCATACCCTCGAAGCCTTTAAGGCAGAAGCTGATCTAGCTAAAGAACTGCTTCTTGGAGCCACTAACGCTGGTTGAGACTCATTTCCATCTGATGGAGGAACATTAGGTGTCCCAGGAGGAGTAAGAAGCCTGATAAAACAAAATCAAGCACTAGACAATAGTCAACAAATGTTACTGAGCAATTTATATATAAAAAGAAATGCTAGCTTTAAGCTGTACATTCGAATGACCCAATTTTGTATCAATACAAGGACAAGCACGCATTAGGGGTGACCAAGGCAATGAAGGCTGTATTTTAATTTCAGATCAGACCAAATTAAACAAAGACGTCTAATTTAGTTTGGTTTGTTATGAATCTGAAGTTCAGGAAGTTCAGTCAGCATTAATTCACAAGGATTCGTGAAGACATCAAGAAAATGCAGATCTGCGATTTTACGAGACAATGAAAAAAAAAAGAAAAAAAAAAAAAAAAGAAGCAAAAGGAAAGAGAGAGATTGTTGAAGATTTTACTTACCAGTCGTAATCATGCTTTCCTCCATCTGTAGAAGCCAACAGATCATCAATCCCTGTCTTCCCCACTTTTGCTAACCCAATTGAAAGTCTCCCCAACTTCACTGAAACTGCGATCCATCCAAATTAAACAAATATATTAAGGCAAAAGCAAGAATGAGATAGACGAAACGTCTTTCCAAATAGCAAGCTGGGAACCAAGTAGTTCGTATGGCTCCCTTATTAATAATAAAACGACACGGTTTCCAATTGGTTTTTAACGGGAAGCCGACTGAAAGCGGACAAATCAGATGCTATCACAGCAAATATTCGATCAAACAAAAAAAATGAAGGACAATAGCAGCAGTCATTTCAAGTGACCATTTGTCCTCCGCATAAAACCAAGCCAAAGAGATTAATAAAGAAGCTCGAGAGAGTAATCCGGTACCATCAGATGATTCGTCGGACGAGGTGACGGAGAGAGAGCGTCGGTTCCTGGAGAAGAGATCCAAGTTCTCGTCGGTGGTGTCCCTGGTGACCCCGTTCAAGCTCCGACCTCTTCGGTGCTGCGACACCGCCGGAATATTCCTCCCTCCGACCAGAGATTCCCTCACATTCCGATTCATCATTGATCCTAGTATCCTACGCTGCTTCCAGTACTCCCATAGCTCAGGCACCAAAATGTTGTAATCTCTCAGAAAAGAGAGAGAAACGAAATGGGATCTACTGCGATAGAGAGAGGGAGTGCAGTAGATGCAAAGGGAGACAACAAGTCACCGAGCTTTCTTGGAAGTAATACGTCAGGAGGAACTCACAGACAAGGAGAGAGACAGAGAGAGAGAAAGTCGGTCTTAGATCTGTGCAGATTAGAGAGAGTCAGCTTTAAGGGCCGGTACTCCGGTGTAGGCTTTCGTTCCATCACTTACAGTGGAGTGTCGACATGTCACGTCCTTGAGGCTCCACGTGTCTTAAGGGAAACCGAGGACTGGTAGAGCAAGCAATGATAGGAAAATGAAAATCTAGGCACATGAGTCAATTAACATTAAGCATCATGATTATTATAGCGGTGATCATCTCGATCTACTGTTTTGCTAGGGGAGGTGGAGGTTAATCCAGCTTACCCCTATTACCTCTACTAATTAAATGCCTCATTTTCTATGCTGAAATGATTGCAAGATACACTTCCCAAGGGGTAAGGGAATTATGGTTATAAAGAAGCTATCATCGGGGTAGGAGATTTACCTCCATTTCGTGTCATTGGACCCACCTCCACCTCCATCACCTTCTAATTCTTTTATTTTTTTAGAGCTATTTATATCAAATTCCCATAAGAATGCCCGTTGAATTGATGCGGCATAAGAAAAAAAAAAACAGATCCTTATTTATAAATTTTTTTTAAATAAAATTTTTACTTCAATTATACTGTACAAATTAAAGAGAGATACATATAAAATGTGAATATTATTATAAGTTATACTCTATTTAAATTTTATATAAATAATAAAAAATATTATAAAATTTATTTATTATATCTACCGCTCTAATAGTACATTATAATTGGAGTACAGAATCCTAATCCAGACGGAACGATTCAAAAGAATAAAAAGAATATTTTGCCGGTTGCGTAATGGCAGTGCAAACACGAAAGCAGAGTGACATCGCAACCACCATTAGAATAAGGATCTCCGTGCCAATACAATATTTCATACGTTAAATATCAGGAACAAGGATTTCAAAAGGTTGGTCACCTTTTTGTCTACCAATTATGTCGTACCCGTTTCCAAATTGACTTTTTTCTTTTACTACATAATCTTTAGTAATTTTGTTCTCAGATTTTCTTTAATCACGCTTGCTACTGTGAAAGCACTTTCCTAATTTTCTTGTACTTCTTTAGAACACGTTATCTCGTTCTTTAGTCTGTTGTTAGTTAATTAAATAAATAATGAAGATTCACGGGCGTTGGATATGTTAGGTCACTTTCCTAAAAGAAATAGGATATATAATATTAGTTGTAGCTCAACTAACTACCTCCTTTAATTGAAAAAAAAAAAAACATAAAATGAATGCTTCTAGTTCTGCATATTTTAATATTAATGGAAAATATAATTACTCATGTAAAAGAGGATCATCCGTATAATATATATATATATATATTAACCAGCAGGAAATCGAACTGGGCCACGGCGGGCGCCCAGATATATCCCTCCAGGAGTGATTGAATGAACAGTTGAACCGTGAACGAAGACGATCCATCGACTTCAGTTATCACATGGCTGGACCAAGAGGGAAAACGATGCGTGCAACATGCATGGGCCAACGTACGTAGTTCAAAAGGATACCCATGTGATGGTTCCTCAATTAAAAACATTCAGCCAAAGAATCCGACAGCTCGTGCCGCATGATAAATGAATTATGAGTCATCGCCGATGTTCTTTGACTTTCCTTGTTCCACAATAATTGACGCCTTGTAATTAGCTAATTTTTGCAGAACATGATCTGAATGTGATCACTACCAGTAGTAGTGGCTATTCCAACGCTCGATGAGGAAGATTTCATCTTAGCTAAAAAGAGAATAAAACCAATATTGGACAACATAGGCCGACTTGATTGTATAATTAGGATCAATCGTACGTGCTTCTGTCCCCAACTTAAGGGATTATTTTAATTTGTTGAATCTTTAAATGTTGGCGATTGATTGATAATGGATTATGGACAAAGCATGAGATGGAGAGAGAACAGACACTACTTGCATGGAGATGTCGCCATCTTATCTCAATCCTAGCTATATATGAAAAGCGCGACCAGAAGTACTCTTTGGAAGGATATAGGATCATGTTAAGGAGCTCTCAAAACCCAGAAGTGGTCCATATGTATTGGAATATCTATGGCATCGGAGAGAGAAGGGTAGGGTACAGAGAAAGATTACTGATCCTGCTTGCATTAGAAATGCTTGTTATTAGGCAATTTTGGCCTCAGCGCGCGTTTGGTTAAGGAAGAGATCGTGAGAATTAAGTACTACATCAACAACACGTGCTGGCTGCTGCCTATGTTGTCATAGGAGCCCGTGATATGCGTGGGGTGTTTAACTCTTTTAACTTCTTAGGTACAAGTGAAGGGGGGCCAACCGAACCACCACCGTCCCTTAGAAGCAAAGCTAAAACTTTACCAATTAAAAGCTTGTCAATGTTCAGTGGAAGTTTGAGACGAGGACTCGGTGGTGGGCACAACTGTGGAAGCCCATCACATCGATCTATCTCTAAAAGCTGCCTGCCTTCACATGCATTCTCTGCCTCTTGTGGGCGTATATGCGTGTGTGGGTGAAACAGCGAGAGAGAGATTCAGATTAGATAGAATGGTATCCACCTAAGGCTAATGCTGAGATTCAGACTAGCTTCTTGTTTTTTGCAGTTATGATTTCATTTGCTTAGACCAAAAAAAAAGGCTAGCTAGCTGCGATTGTTTATTTCTGTTCACAATATCAGGTAATTTGATTAATTAATCTTCATTGAAAAAACATCGATCGTCGTTTGTAAATTGAATCCCACGGCATGTATTTCGTTCTGGTTAAGTAGATCTGCATCTGAATCTAGATATATCTAAGCCAGAATCGAGTTCGAACATCCAATCTTGCCAACACCCAACAGCGAGAGCCAAGCTGCGACGGTAATGTATATTCTACTTCAAAACTCATGAAACCACTCGAGACACCAACCCAGCAAGAGTGCTCTTTCGGCCCATTTGAGCCAAGACTGATAGATGATCTGATGTGTCCATAAATCGCAGCCTCTGAAAACATTTGGAGGGCTGATGGCCCAATTTCCAGGATGGGCTTCCGACATCGAGTGCAGTTGAGTCAGTTGACTCCCCCACTGACTCACCCTCTACCGCTGTCCGACTCCAAGGTGGGTTTTCAAGAAAATGGATGCATACGCATTTGCGGCATATTTCCTTCCTCTATATGATGTTTTTTTTGGGTAAGCAAGATAGTATTAAACAGAACAGAAATAGAAAGGCTAAAACAGCCTACAAGAAGAGGGGTCAACCATCTCCAAGGATCAAGTCTCAGAGAATAACAAACAAAGAACAATAGAGAGCACCAAGCTCTTCAAATCCCATTGACCATCAAACCATATAGACCAGTAAACTTTTCATTTCCAAATAGAATCCATCAAGCCCCAATGACCAGCAAGCTCTACATCACGTGGAGACCTCTCTTACGCCGGTCGTCTCCAGCTGGTGCGGTCCATTCTTTTCGCTGTCCAATCCTTTTGGTCTTCTATGCTTGTCTTGCCGAAGAGTATTTTGAAGTCCATTTCTCGTATTATGCGAGCATTTTTATGGAAGGGCAACGACCTCAATTCTAGAGGGGCTAAGATGGCGTGGAAGGAGGTTTGTTTACCGAGGGATGAAGGTGGACTGGGGTTGGTTGATTTGGAGTGCTGGAACCAATCAGTAATGATGAAACACTTGTGGAATTTATTAACTGACGGGGTGCTTTCCGTGTGGACCAATTGGATACGGGCATATTGTGTCAAAAGTAGGAGCTTATGGGAGTTGAAGACCCCTAAGGATTGTTCTTGGAATTGGAGGAAACTATTAGGATTACGACAGTTGATTCGAAAGGGAGTAAAGCACAAAATTGGCAATGGTCGTAAGCCAACTTGCTACCGTAAGAAAAGTTGTGATCTCTTTTCCGCCCACCCATGTAGAAATATCTCGAAAATCTCTACTATTTGACGTTTAAGATAGACTATTTTTTATTCTGCGAGAAATAATCAATGTCCTCGTGATTACGCGTGCCCCAGTACTTTAACATGTTATATGGGTGAGTCCTAATCGCATACATCGTGGAAAGGACCTCAATTGATTGGTTCAAACCTGCCCAATACCTAAACAAATATGAGGCCAGGGTTCCTCACTTCCTAATATATAGTCCAATGGCATATATGTTTCAGGTATATATGATGTATCCCTAATTTGTTGACCTCGTGCCCACGGATAACCCTTTTGATCCTTTCCATTTTATCCCTCACACAATTAACACCGACCTAAATCAATTATCAATGGGACTTCTCATGGAATTTGCTGCTAGGGGAATATATTGTCAACACAACACAGTAAATATGGTGTACTTTGATTTCTTCCATGGCACTTTCGTTGAGATATTGTGGCCTCTGACTCCATTCCCACCTTTGGAGGCCTCGACGTCCCACAGAGTTTGCAATCAAGTTGGCCCGCCCTCCTCTGACACCTGGCCGTCCACCATCTTATGCACTTTGCTTTCCGACGCCACTCCCACCCGAAAATGTGATGGGAAAGACAAATAGGGTCGCATGACAGTCATCGTGGGTATCCATTTTTTAAGACGCCTTTTTCTCTCTTTAAATACCCACTTGCTCCTTTACTTCTTGCATGCCCAAGACAGATCTAGTCGTGGTCTGGTCTCACTCGATCGATACTGTATTACTTTGATCAGCAAATTTGGTTTCGCCTGCAACAATATTTGTGTAGGTAAAACTTTTCTACTTTGCTAGTAGGCGTTCACTCTATAACACTAATTTCGTCTTATCATTTTTGTTGTTTGTTTTTTTTTATCTACAAAGAAAAAACTCTTATGATCTCTTCCTTTATCGTACGGTAGCTAGAAAGTATCCAATATTTACAATGCCATGACTACAATACTTTAACTAATTAATCACTTAATGCATATATTTATCGATCTCTGTGAGTTTTAAATATCACTAATACGTCCTACGTACCTCACACGAATTATGAAAAAAGATAGAAATATTAATGTTACTTCTCGTTCAAAGAGCAGTACTAGCTAGTACTACTGTCGTCGGTCGATTGACTACTTACATAGTTACATGTTATAATTAAACGACAAAGTTTATCTTTAGAAAGGAAAGAGGATCTTAAATACTGGCCAATGAGTTTTGAATGATCATGGCCAAGAGGAGCTTGTATGAGTAGTGGCAATTAACAATCAAATCACTTAAAACGTTTCCAAAAGCGATCATAAAAGGAATCTGAACATTAATCCTATAGATTATTGCGTGTCTGATGGAAATCATTCAATCAACTGCCCTCACTTGATTAGAAAACCCTGTACATGTTGAATGGTAGAGATCGAGTTCGACCTTTTCTCCCCGTTGGTAGATCTTTGTCAATACTACTTCAATTACGCATGATACAGTGAAATACCTTTCCTTCGTCTGAATTAACCTGTTTTTGGCACCGCTGAATATTCTTTCCTCTTTCGTCTTTGTTTCAAAACAGCATAGAAAGTTAAAAAGCGTCTTATACCCTCAATTATGGATGTATCTCAACTACCTTCTTGCGCGATATTCTCTCCAACACGTACGCTACAATTTTTCTGAGGACTTTTGGCGTCTAGTATTCTTATCTTCAACTGCACAAAGATAGGAACTCATCTCATGTCATGAAATGTCAATTGTCTGTCCATTATTTGAAATATAAGTGCCTAGCAAAAAGGCCCTGGCAAAGTACATTTTAAGCTGTAAAGAATTCCCCACCAGTTAGGAATATATAGCTACAGCCTGCAGTAAAAAATGTGCCAAGGAATAGTTGCATTAATTGTGAGTTTTAACCTTCTCCTCCACTGTAAACAAAACCCCACCGCCGGTTGGGGAAGAAAGAAGAAGAAAGCTGAGAAAGCAAAAAGTTCTCTACAAGAGAATGTCATTGTCCTCTTTCTAAAGTCTCCATGTATGAGAAAATGATTAGTAAATCGCAGAAGGCGGAAAATGTCCTCTCCAGCGCGCGCACGCAATTCTTTGCCATCATCATTGAGTAAACTCACAATATTCCCCATGTCCTTCTCGTGCGCCTATTTGTAACATAAATATGCATGTGCCAACTCAAGACGGTGTTTCCAGTTTACTCTTTTCCTGGCCATATCTTCCAATCTTAACAGTAGTGTTTTGTGCTCTCATCGGCGCTCTCTGGTCTGATCATAAGCTCAAGCACAAATGATCAAGGCGATGGTACATCGAATACGGGAGGTAATGATTGTACTGGTTGTAGCTGTATACGTCAAGGCAACCGGTGCGAAGCCTTATTGGTCGTGGGCAAGCGTATCTCCTGAAGACGAAAGCTATTGCCTGAGCTGGAGGTTGGCGGTGGAGGCAAACAATGTGCGTGGCTGGCGCACGGTCCCACCTCAGTGCATGGGCGACATTGAAAATTACATGGTTGGTGGACAATATTTCCGAGACCTCCACTTCCTTGTCGACCTAATTTTGAGCTATGCCAACGAGATTGTTCTATCGGATGACCGCATGGATGCCTGGATTCTTGACGTTGATGACACCTGTATATCCAACCTATTTTATTACAAAGGAAAGAGATATGGGTACGTGACAGTATATAATTTTTAGCTCATCCTGATTCCTGAATGAAGATAATGAATTCCAAAATGATCCTCTTACTTTTTCGGATTTGCAATTTGTGATATATGTAATATTATAGGTGCGACCCATATGACCCGGCGGGTTTTAAGGCATGGGCAATGAGAGGGGTGTGTCCAGCCATTCCTTCGGTGCTCAGTTTGTTTAACAAATTGATTGACAGTGGATTTAAGGTCTTCCTAGTCACGGGAAGAGATGAAGAGACTCTGGGCCAAGCCACTACCGATAACTTACATGACCAGGGATTTGTTGGTTATGAACGTCTAATTTTGAGGTAAGATTATGCCCACCAATAATACTTACTCATGATTCTATCAAAGTCCATTAATGTTCACAACTCTTGTATGTAACTGGATGCTGTCCTAGTCAATATACATGCAAGAACGATAAAAAGATTGCTTTTCTTTGGGTCAATAGCTACCAGGCCAATACTCATTCTGACGTCTTTCCAAAACTTTTTGAGTTGATTGATGCTTAGGCTCGTCAGATTCTCAAGCCTAAAGTGATACACTCTGCATGGGCCCATGCCACATATGCCTAATGGATCGTCTTACTGATCTGTGATTCTTTTTCGACACAGAACTGCAGCTTATAGAGGGCAAAGCGCAGTGAAGTACAAGTCACAGATCCGGAAGCAGCTATCAGAACAAGGTTACAGAATATGGGGAAATGTTGGAGACCAGTGGAGTGATCTTCAAGGAGAGTATTTGGGAAATCGGACTTTTAAGCTTCCTAATCCTATGTATTTTGTTCCCTAAATTGTATCTGGAAGTCATTAATCTACAAATAAGGACTTAAGTTGAGTACTGCATCTATGTAAGCTGGGAAGTTCTTCATTATTCACGACTTGTAATAAGTCCCAATCAATTTAGTTTATGGATGAAATGAGAAATGAACAATGGGTTTTAGATTCGGTAAACAAGGTGAATATATAGGAGGATTTGTTCAACGTCGAAAAGTCCAACGGTGAAAAGTTCAGAGGAAACTTCGCAGCTGACAGTAGGGAAAAGATTCTGTGCAAAGGAGGTTTGTGCGAAGTTATACAAAGCAACGGTCAGAATTTTAAAAGGCAAATCCAAGGGCTAGAATTTCTCCATCTCTTTTAATGACACAAGAGACAAACATCGCAGCTGGCTCAGCTCAACCAAGCCATTTCCCCTTCTTTTTTCCATCGGCTCTCTCGTCTTCTGCAACATCACTCGCCTCTTTTCTCCCCCCAAATGTCTTCTTTCCCAAATCAACGAAAAGGGTTGCATGTGAGGAGTCAATTATGGATCCTCAGACACATGAATCATAAAATCAACTTGGAGGAAAAAAGAAGGGGGAATTGGCCTGTGACCTAGATAATCATTGTACCAAGTTCATAGCTTCACCGGCGTCCATCTCTGCATCATCGGAAGTTAACAAAGAAAAGGGGCTGCTTCTAGCTTTAGGTATCTTCCTCTGGGATTGGATTCGGTCCGAAATGTGTAAAGGGAGGGCTGAGAAAGTGTAAGGGTACGATCTGGTGCAGGCTGATCTTGCAGTGGCTGAGTTTAACAAGCTTCCGGTGATCAACCTTCGAAGATTATTTGCCAACAAAGGTTCTACGTTCATGGACCTGCAAAAGCAGATTGTAGAGAGAGCTCCTCCGAAAAGGAAGCTTACCATTGATACCATTTTTTGATTTACTTTCCACCCTCACACTCCCCACTCCCTTTCCCAAATTTCTCCTGTAATTAAAGCAGCTGATCGGCAGTATCCAATTTTTTCGACGTCTCTCCGTCTATTAAGAATCATGATGATGGAGATAAAAGAAAACTTTCATTCACCTTCTTAATCATTTTTACACTCTGTTTCGTTATATACAACCAGAGAATAAAGATTACAATCTGTTACACAAAAGAACTGAAAATGAAAACTAATTTCCAGCGTGTAACTTTCAGTTTGTTACTCTGTAGCTCCAGCTCAGCATTCCAGCTCAGCTCTATCGTTAATATTCCCCCTCAAGATGGATGATATATGTTTAACAATCCCATCTTGCCGACTAAGTGATTAAACTGAGCTAAACCCAATGCCTTAGTCAATACATCAGCAACTTGATGCTGAGTATTAACATGTAAAATTCGAATTAAGCCAGCTTGCAACTTATCTCTTACAGTGTGACAATCCACCTCTATATGTTTAGTTCTCTCATGAAACACCGGATTAGCGGAGATATGGATTGCAGCTTGATTATCACAGAACATAAGTGCAGCTTGTGAATGTTCAACATCTAAATCATTCAACAGACTTCTCAGCCACGTTAACTCACATACAGCAGATGCCATAGCTCTGTACTCTGCTTCTGCAGATGACCGAGAGACCACATTTTGCTTCTTTGACTTCCATGACACCAAATTATCACCAAGAAACACAGTAAAACCTGTAATTGATCTTCTAGTATCAAGGCAGCCCGCATAATCAGAGTCAGCAAAAGCTTTTAGATGCAAAGAAGTTGGTTTTGAGGAGAAGAACAAACCAAGACCAACAGTGCCTTTAAGATAATGGACTACACGATAGGCTGCATCCATATGAGGCTGTCTTGGGCAACTCATAAACTGACTTAGCCTTTGCACAGCATATGCAATATCTGGCCTAGTAATAGTCAAGTAAATCAGTCTCCCTACTAACCTCCTATACTGACTTGGATCAACCACTTCATCCCCATCATCCTTCGTGAGTTTCAGATGTTGTTCCATAGGAAACTTGGCTGGTTTTCCACCTAATAAACCACAATCTGATATGATCTCTAAGGCATATTTTCTTTGACACAAGTGAATACCTTTGGATGATCTAGCAGATTCCAAACCCAAGAAATACTTCAACTCTCCAAGATCTTTCAATTTAAATTTGCTGTTCAAATAAACCTTCAACGCTTCGACAGCATCACTATCATTACTTGCTATCAAAATGTCATCGACGTAAACAAGTAGAACAATGAATGAATGACCTTGCTTTCTGGTAAATAAAGAGTAATCAGCCAATGATTGACGAAAACCAGAGGCAACCAATGTGGATGAAAACTTGGCAAACCATTGCCTTGAAGCTTGTTTTAAACCATACAAAGACTTCTTTAGTTTGCATACCAAATTTTCCCCCTTGCTGTCAAAACCAAGCGGTAAGGACATATAAACCTCTTCATCAAGGTCACCATTCAAAAACGCATTATTCACATCTAATTGGTGCAAAGACCAATTCTTGACAGCAGCAATGGAAAGAAGCATCCGGACAGTTGTAAGTTTTGCAACGGGGCTGAAGGTCTCATAATAATCAAAACCTTCTTGTTGGGTATAACCCTTAGCCACCAACCGTGCTTTGTAACGCTCAACAGTACCATCAGCCTTGTATTTGACTTTATAAATCCATTTACACCCGATAGGAGATTTGTTAGGTGGAAGAGAAGTTAAAACCCAAGTTTCATTTTCCTCAAGAGCAGAGATTTCAGCAGCCATGGCCTCTCTCCAATGAGGATATTGAACAGCTTGCTGATACGTGTGAGGCTCAAAATGAGTGGAAATGGACATGACAAAAGTCCTTTGCCGTGGTGACAATCTGCTGTAACTGAGTGATGCAGATAAAGGGTAAGGAGTACAATGCTTACCAGGAGAACTACCACTGGAATCTGATTGAGATGAGAGGAAGGAAGAGACCTGTTGACAGTGATAATCAACAAGATAAGCAGGAGGTTTATGAACTCTAGTAGACTTACGAAAAGGAAGAGCAGATGCGTGAGGAACAATATCTGCAGGAGGAGAAGGCAAATCTGCATGTGTTATAGCAGGAATAGAATCGGGTGACTGGAGAGAATATTCAACAGATTCTAAAAGGGGAAGAGGAATGACTAATGAAGAAGTGTCTTGAGGAAGAGAAGTACTTGCAAAGAGGCTATCAAAATTTTGTGTAGAAGAAGAATTTTTATAGGGAAAAATATCTTCATGGAATGTAACATCCCGGGAAATGAGAAAAACATGTGCATCTAGATCAAATAACTTGTACCCTTTTACACCAAAAGGGTAACCTAGAAACACACATCTTCTAGCTCTAGGAGAGAATTTGGTACGATGATGAGAAAGAGTAGAAGCAAAGCATAAAGATCCGAAGACTCTAAGATGCTGATATGAAGGTACAGTTTTAAACAACATTTCAAAAGGAGAAATATTGTTTAAAACTGGAGTGGGAAGTCTATTTATCAGGTAAACAGCAACCAGAATGCTATCACCCCAAAAATGAAGTGGGAGATTAGCTTGAAACATGAGAGATCGGGCTACATTCAAGATATGTTGATGTTTTCTCTCCACAATAGAATTTTGTTGTGGAGTCTCAACACAACTATGTTTATGTATTACACCCCGAGAAGCATAGAAATCTTTCATTACAAATTCAGAGCCATTATCGGTTCGAATGACTTTGATTTGAGCAGAATATTGAGTTTCAACAGTCTTGAAGAATGATTGCAAAAGAGATCGAGTTTCTGACTTAGATTTCATTAAGTAAACCCAAGTAGAACGAGAGTAATCATCAACAATGGAAAGAAAGTATTTAAAACCATCTAGAGTAGATGTAGCCATAGGGCCCCAAATGTCACAATGAATGAGTTGAAAAGCAAACGCAGATTTATTAATGCTAGTAGGAAAAGGGAACCTCTTTTGCTTAGCAAGAGGACAAGTAGGACAAGATGTAAATTCCGAAAGAGAAATTTCATCAATATTTTGCTTAAGCAAAGACATTCGGCTTATGGAAGGATGTCCTAATCTAACGTGCCATAGATTGACATCAGACTTATTAACATGAAAACATGAAACAGGAAATGACATATTTGGTGAAAAATGAGGCAGCCAATAGTACAATCCATTCCTCAGCTCACCCATCCCAATCGTCCTCCATGTTGGTAGGTCCTGGAGAAAGCAATGTTTAGCAAGGAAAACAAAACAGCAAGTATTCTGACATGTAAGTTTGCTTGCTGAAATTAAATTGAATCCAAATGAAGGCACACAGAGCACTTCGGTAAGCAACAGATCAGCTGAAAGTCTGACTTCTCCAATATGAGTGACAGCAACAGAGAGGCCATTAGGTAACCTTACTGAGCTATTGATGGAATGTGTGATTCGTGTGAAATGAGAAACTGAACACACAATGTGATCAGTGGCACCAGAATCCACAATCCAAGAATTGACAGTATCAGTAATTTGAACAGAACTGGAAAGGCATTTATAAGCACCTGTGAAATTTGGAGTCAGCACCATATTTGCAGAAGGCTTTGGTGTCTGTATCAGGGCCAGCAGCTGATTACATTGGTCTTGAGTAAACGGTAGGGCAGAAAGAATTCGAGAAGCACTTCCTGTCTCTTGAACTGTAGCAGCTGTAGTCAACTGAGTCTTTTCTTTGAACTTGTATCTCGGAGGATAACCATGCAGCCTGTAACACTTCTCTGCCGTATGTCCCAAAATCCCACAATGACTACACATAGGTCTATTCTTCTTAAAATGACCGTCTGTTTTAGCTGCCAAGGCAACTGATTCCACAGTTGAACCTAAATTCACAGACATGGAGCTTCTCTGCCGTTCCTCTTGTAAGACTAATGAGAAAACTTTATTGATCTTAGGCAAAGGATCCATCATCAATATTTGACCACGAACAGTAGTGAATTCAGAATTAAGCCCCATGAGAAACTTCATGATACAATTCTTTTGATAATAACCAACAAAAGAACGATTTCCAGAGCATCCACAGTCTGGTAGGGGCTGATAATTCAGCAATTCCTCCCAAAGAGTTTTCAACTGAGTGTAGTAACTAGTTACATCCAATTGATCTTGGCGTAAATCAGCTATAGAATTTTGAATACGAAAGATTAATGGTCCATCACATTGTGAAAAACGCTCTTTGAGTTCTGTCCATATTTCATATGCGGAATTCATGTATATCACACTAGCTGCTATCTCTTTTGACAAAGAATTAAGGATCCATGATAGAATCATTGTATCGCAACGATTCCAAGCAATGGACAAAGGATCAGACTCTGGAGGTTCTTTTAGAGTCCCGTTTATGAAACCTAACTTATTTTTAGCCTTCAAGCCAAGGTACATAGATCGGGACCAAGAGTGATAATTGCAGTTTGACAGTGGTTGAGAAGCAAGAAGTAGTCCAGGATGATCACCTGAATGAAGATAGTAGGGACTTCTTGGATCTGATTCAGCTGCCATTGTAGTTGAATTCGTGTTGTCTGACAATCGTGAAACCACCGGTGATTCAGTTTCAGGCATGATTCAAAGATCGGAAGGAAAAAAAAAAACGATCGTGAATTGAATCGAGAAAAACTCAGTTAAGCTTCCTCTGATACCATATTAAGAATCATGATGATGGAGATAAAAGAAAACTTTCATTCACCTTCTTCAATCATTTTTACACTCTGTTCGTTATATACAACCAGAGAATAAAGATTACAATCTGTTACACAAAAGAACTGAAAATGAAAACTAATTTCCAGCGTGTA
Organism: Morella rubra; assembly: GCA_003952965.2. NCBI lineage: Eukaryota > Viridiplantae > Streptophyta > Magnoliopsida > Fagales > Myricaceae > Morella > Morella rubra. The sequence goes on from CM025850.1 coordinate 38,979,299, forward strand.
ACTTTCAGTTTGTTACTCTGTAGCTCCAGCTCAGCATTCCAGCTCAGCTCTATCGTTAATACCGTCTTCCCTTAATGTTTCCATCTTTTTGTGAAAGGAAAAAATTAGGAGGAGTTGTGTTGCGTGTTGCTGAAGATGTGCAGGGAAAAAAGAAAAAAAAAATGTCGGCTTGTTGAGCCAAGCCAAGTTTTGAGCTTTTTCTTCCTTCCCACCTCATTAAATGAGGTGTCCATTTCGTGAACGTAGAATCTGAAATTTAAAATCTCAGTCCTCTCTTTACACACTTCGCACTCTTACACTTTGCACCGAATCCAATCCCGCTGACAGTACTGACAGCACGACTTCTCGTTTCCAGCTTTTACCTTCACGAACATTTTAAGCAACTAAAAGAGTAATCGGAGAAACCTTTCGAACACGGATCAGTACGCACGTAGTTAGTGTAGCAGAGACAAGTGGAGTAGGGGAAGGATGGAAGACGCAGATGTGTCAAGGCAGATTCAGCAGATGGTGAGCTTCATCCATCAGGAGGCGGAGGAGAAAGCTAACGAGATATCTGTGTCTGCCGAGGAGGTCAGCTCCTCTTTCCAGCTAATTGATGCGCAACAATTGTTAATGCCACCTTCTGCTTCTTTATCTTTTCTACAAACAAATGCACGAACTTTAACTACTATATGTTTTCTTTTCCCCACTTTTCTTTTTTAGGAGTTTAATATCGAGAAATTACAACTTCTGGAAGCTGAAAAGAAAAATATCAGACAAGAGTATGAACGGAAGTCGAAGCAGGTTGAGATTCGTAAGAAAATGTAACTCCTCATTCATCTAACATAAATTTGGTTGAAGTGATCTTCGTCATAGACGTTTCCTTGGTCTCCGCTTATTTCGCTGATGTTCTGGTGTTACTCTTCGTTTCTCTTCTCTTGCATGTATGGTGTCTGTCCAACAAATACAGGAATAAAAAAATATACTGCATAATTTAAAATCAATTTTGCTTTTTTTTTTCTTTTTTTATGTCTTTGTATATTTCTCCTTTGAAATTCATCAAGAAATGTTGTTGTGAAGTGAGTACTCGATGCAACTGAATGCATCCCGCATAAAAGTTCTTCAAGCACAAGATGAAGTGGTGAATTCCATGAAAGACTCTGCTAGCAAGGAACTTCTGCGTGTTTCTGATGACAAGAACACATATAAAAAGCTTCTCAAAGACTTAATTGTTCAGGTAATCCCTCTGCATTTATTTGAATCTCTTTCGAATGCAGTTATGTCACCATGCATCGGCCATTCCTGGTTCTTCCTCTGATACTTGAACTGTCAGATTTTTATGAGCTAGCTGTTCTTTTGACCTTTCTGACCATTCAGTTTAATTCTAAATTCTGAACCATACAGCTTGTTTTTCCTATACAGTCATGCTATTGACTGGTAATTCTGTTTAATTCCTAGAGCTTACTAAGGCTGAAGGAGCCGGCAGTGTTGCTGAGGTGCAGAGAGGTTGACAGGAAGCTTGTGGAGGCTATTTTAGAGGAAGCAAAACGAGAGTATGCTGGCAAAGCCAAAGTACAAGCCCCTAAAGTTACTCCTGACAATCATGTGTACCTCCCACCACCACGGAGTAGATTGGATTCCCATGAAACATTCTGGTAGTTTTGATCTTTAACTGCGAACATCATTTGTTTGTCTGAATTATCTTCTGATTATAGTTCATTGCTAAAGACTATAAGCCACTAGTGTTAGAGATGATAACGTATCGATTTGATATAATATTATGGTTATGACGATATCAAATCGTTATCAAGATTCAAAGATTTAAATTTTAAATATAGGAATATTTTACTACCATACTTTGTATCCCATTTCTATAAATAAAGACTTTATCTTTGTAATCTATATGGATTTATAATACAAACACAGCTATAGAGGACTTTTACAGTAAATATAGGTCTTCTAGACTAAACCGCTTAAATCTCTATTTTTCCTTATTCTTTCTCCTCTCTCTCCGTTATGTTTTATGCACGGTTGATCAAATTCTATCAACTAGGCCATTCTTTAGCACTGCAATTTCTGACTGTTTCTCGGTTAATTGCTCAAAAAGCGCGGGTGGAGTAGTCTTGGCTTCACAGGATGGGAAGATAGTCTGTGAGAACACCCTTGATGCACGGTTGGATGTCGTTTTCCGACGGAAGTTGCCTGAGGTATATGCATTTTAGATACCAACTTGAACAGGCTTGTCCATACAACTAGTGGAATTTGTTTGCCATTTTGTTCTGGTCGGGCAATGCCTTATTCATCTTGTTTAGAGAGTTTTTGAATTGACATCCAGGGAATCTTAAACAACGGCTACCAGTCAAGAGTACAAAACTGTAAAAAACGTATAGGCAACTTGTATCAAACAGGGGAAAGGAAGATTCGTAAAACATGTGGGGATGGGGACGAGGAACTGGACAAATTATATAAAGTGAATGTACGATCATACTGGAAACTTATCAAAAAAGTTCTGATTTTCTTTTTCTTTTCCTGCATGGCAGATCAAAAAAGCGCCTTTTAGGGTAAATAAGCTCATCAACAATCCGCAATCTGTTTCTTCCCCCGTGTTTGCGAGCGCAGGGGCAGGTATTTCTACAAGCTAAAATGCTCAATATTGTAACTCAGGAACAAGTATGTTTTGACTGTGCTTCTTTCGCTATAAATTTCAAAATGCAGTTGTTATTCAGCTTCCTTTCAGAATTATTTCTTTCTCTTACATGGATATGCAACTTTTCATCCAGTACATCTTCCCAGCAATTCTTGTAATGCTATGGTTGTACAGCTTTAAAGATAACGCTAGCCGACAATACATGTAATGAGATATGGCATCTGATGCGTCTATCCTGCATGTAAGTCCCCAGTATGAGAGTTGAATACAAGCACCTCCATAATCATATTTAGCGAGCTAAATGGCAACTCTTCTCCAAAATTAAATAAACATGCACTCATATACAGCCAAAAGCCTTTAGTTCCTTGGAAAAATTCAAACTACAATCGAAACCATAAAGCTAGGAAACAGAATGCCTCCTACTCCTACCATTTTTTGCTTGAGACTTACGAACAGATTTCTGCCGCTTTCCTCCTGCTGGACCACTAAAGATTCCAATCCTCCCAATCCCTTTAGAGAGTGAGGTCAAGAAAGTTTTTCCATTCCCTGATTTATCAATCATACCTTGTTTCATATACATTTGCTCCTTCTCCAACTCACTTAGCCTCACCCGCATTCTTGAAATTTCAAGCTTTAGCTCTCGGTTTTCTCTCCTTAGAGAAGCATAATTATCTCGTGGGGACATGGCTGCACTTGGAACACCACTGCTGATTTTCTGTGACAGAAAACCATCTCCAGAATTCCCAGATAAAGCATTCCTCAAACGTAGCTGCTCTGAGTAGAGGACTTGCACTGCCATCTTTACTGGGAGCCGATCATTCTGTGCAGCGTGATTACACGCTTCTTGAGAGAGCTTTTGGCAGTCTATGAACTTGCAGAGCTTCTTACATTCATTTTCTGTTAGCATTGAATGAGCCTAAAAGAGAAAACAAATAACGGAGGGTAAGTTACAAATAACAAGAGAGAAGTGAAGAGAAAAGGTCATCTATAATTTTCCCAACTCTTCAGAAGACTCTGGTTTCCATAAAAGCTCAGTATGTAGCAGAAGGTGGATGGTGTGAATTGCAAGACCAATCTTTGATTGTAGCCATAGTGTGAATGGTCTGCACGAAGTTAATTATAAATTCAAACAATTGATATTGCAATATTTACCTTCAAATAGATATCAATTGCCCTGTAAAGCCCATCGTCAATGATTCGTGCATAATCAGGAAGGATCTCAATGATAGCAATGAATTTCTGCAAGCTTAGATAAGGATCTGGAGCAATTTCTGCTAGATATGCATCCATGAGCCGTCCTACTTTCAATAGAGAACCATGGCTTGAAGAACCAAGGCCTTCTGATTCATACCCACAATCTTCATTTTCTTCATTTTCAATCCGCTGCAAGAAATTCACCAATATCCGATGGATGGTATCTACATCAAACAATGAATCCCCGTTCTGGACTGAAGGTATAAGCAGATCATCAAGTGAAACCGTTTCCAACCGAAGAGATACCCTCCTTTCGAGTTCAAGCTTGCATGCAATAGTAGCATCCATCATGATAGCGATCCTCAACATCCCAAAGAGAAAACTCAGTGGAATCAAAGAACTGTTCTCTGTGGGCATTAGACATACAAGCGTTTCCAAAATTGACTTCTGATCGTTTTCTACCATGCCAGAAGTTGGTTTGGTCCTTGCTGGATTCCATATTTGACATTTACCAATGCCTTTTAATGATTCTTGGGCATAATGAACTAAAGATGCAACAATGCTATCAGGTCGAACACCCATTCTACCCATGGCACAAATAACTCTCTGATAGAAATCAATCCGCAGTACCGAGAGATCTTCAACCCACCACTCAAGGCAAACACTCTTTAGCTCTGTAGATTCACTATCGCACTCCAGCCTAGACAATCCAGATACTAATTGTTCCTTACAAGCATTCATAGCAATAGCCTCCACACATCTGCTTGGAATCCCAACGTCCTCTGCTATGGGAAGTAGCATCTCACATGTGGATAAGACTTCCACCGCTTTCTCAAGGCTTTGAACCACAACCTCATCCAGGTAAATCTCTGTTCGCTCAATTAGGTTCTCATCCCGATAGTCTTCTGTCATTTCAAGGTATTCTGCAGCACATCGCAGACGTGCAACATTTGCACTTGTGATCTCAAAGTTCATCCCATAACAGAATTTCATGGCCAATTCAAATGTCTGCGGGCCACCGGGGAAATTGAAGAGCTCCAATTTAGAAATGTTTGGATCCTTAGCATCTGCAACCATTTTCCGAATCTTTCCACTTCTTGACACCAGGGGAAACTTCAGTAAAACAGACCAAAAAGAACAACTTGATAAGTTAAAAAGAAACTTAAAGAAGCCACTTACCCAAAAAAAAAAAAGATAAACAAGCGCGAATAGAGTACATTAGCTCATAAATGTCCTAAAGTAGTGCTCAGTTGCATTAAGACCGGACTCCTTTAAATGTTCGAATCGTAGTTTACCTTGTGCAGCAGAAATGAGTCTCCATCTACCACGATTGTAACATCCCCAGCAACATCTGAGAAGATCCTGCACGCAAATAGAACATCTACAGTGAGGCATTTTCACCTGAACGATGAAATCGGAATGGTGCTACTGATCCCCTGAAGAGAGGAAAATCATTTTCCCAAAAAAGAGCGGCACTGCTTCATATCAAGAAATCGGGACTTGTGTGGCATGTTTCACTATGCAATGGTAAAAGTTAAGATCTTACCCTTCCCTCTCGATTTTAATTACCATTATCCTATATAACTCAGATTCTGCCCTGTATTCTCATGAGCGGAACCTCACTCGAAATCAAATCTAAACGAAAAAGACAATACTGGAGTCGAGTTGTCGAGTCAGTGATTCCAGTCTCAAAATAGTCTAAATGAATTTATAAAGAATCACAATTCACACGGATAAAACCTCCAAGATGGACAAAGAGACAATCTTTGTTCGAGTTAAACTAGTTTAGAGCAAAGAACATGCCAGTAAATGACAATTCCAAAAATCTAAATATAGAAAAGGGTACGGAGGAGGGAAATAATCTAAATAAAATACTCGGCGGATCTTGGAAACGACATTAAACAATAGAAATCCAAAAATGATCAAGCAGACCAACCAATCAAGTCTACTTCGAAGTTAAGGATCAAAACAGAGTGCCATAAACATGCATCTATAACTACACACGAGATGCAGGCAGAGAGAGAGAGAGAGAGATGAGTACCGAGTAGTGAAGGAGTTGCAAAACTTGGGAGCGGGAGAGCGGTTGGAAGAGGAGAAAGAACTCTCGGAGACCATGTCTTTATGTCTAGTTTATGAGCTCGGAGACTGATAAGGCACAGCAGGGCAGCAACAGCATCTGAATCAGTCTCGTGGATGATGGAGGGAATGTGGATGACTGCACGAATTTCCATAAATAGCCTCCTCATGATCGTTAGTTTACGAAAACCATTGGTTCTACTCTCTTTTTCAGCCTGACAGCCAGCCCCCCAGCCAGCTTTTGCCTTTTTTTTTTTTCCTTTCTTTTGCTTTGTCTTGCACTGACTGCAGCACGATATCCATTTCTCTCCGCATCTTCTTTTATTCATATTTTAAGCAAAAATTAAAAATGGAAATTTTCAGACGGTAGAGGTCCAGGATTATACACTAACAGAAAGCCAAACGCGCGCGCATCTTTTATTGATATCGGCTTCAAGTTTAACCGTCATATATATCTTACCGTTGTATAAAAATACTCTTCACGCGCGAGCGAATGCACGTGCTGTCTCGCTGTGGCAGAGTCGTTAATCTTGTGAAATCTACGGCTACTTTCGTCAAAAAAAAAAAAAAAGAAACAGATAATGGAAAAAAAAGGAGGGAATATGGGGGGCGTGAGCTGAAGCGACAGAAGTGGCTCGGAACTCAATAAAGATGCAATTATTAGAAGCAAAGTACATTAGTAACGGCGCTTCACTCGAGCGTTACTACTGTCTTTGCTTCATTTTGCAATTTGTTTATATTATTGCTTACAAATGGACAATTGGGAATCCCCAGATATTCCCTCTCTTTCTTTTTTGACCCGAATCCTTTCCCTGTTCTGTCCTCTCCCCTGTCTGTCTGTGCTTCCGGCCGTCTCCACTGTCTCCCGGCGAGGTACAGTTCCTCGGTCGGTTACTCCGGGACACCAATGGGAGTTCTTTCGCTTTCTCTACGTAAATCAAGGTAACACCTTTTTCTTTTTCTGTCTGACCAACCAAGGCTGGCGTCATAGGGCATTTGCCGGCCCACTTTGTTAAATGGATAATTCTCTTTTTATGGATCGATCCATTTGCAAGCTTCTGGCCCAGGCCTTTTAAATTTCAGCCTCATAGGCTTAGATAGGTGGGCCTCTTAGCCCGCGAACCCTGGGATTTCTGGCGCCTAACGGGCTATTCAGCCCACAACGGAAAGGGAAATATATGCCCAAATGCCACTTAGCGCCATTAGCGATCGTCTTCTACCATGGCCTATATTTCCGTCCAAGTTCATTCCTCGGGTTAATCGATACGGCATCGTGTTGCATATCCCCGTCAGAGTCCAGTCTCTCCCCCTACTTTGGACGGGCCTTAATTAGGGTTTAAGGCTTTTTAGATCATTAACGCAGCTCTCTCTCTCTCTCTCTCTCCGAATATAAATACGAAAAGAGAGGCATATACCTACCTCCTTTTCCTCTCCCCGAATCGATATCAGGCTCTACAGAGGTTCCACTGCGAGAACTTGAATGTTTTGCAATTCATAAATCGGTCCCATCTGTTACGCGTTAGCCGCATTTCGATACTTGTCAGTATATTTTTCCATCTCGATCTCATTTCTCATAGGAGTAGCATATTCCTTTTGTGCTTGTTTAAGTTTTTTTCTCCCTTTTTTTCTTTGCTGTTTAGGATTTTGAAGAAGATGGTGGTGGGGATGGCTAAGCTTCAGCTTGGTAACTCTGCTGCTATTCCCAGGCAATACCAATACCGCTGTAACGTTGCCGATAATCGTTTTGGTGCCGCTGCTCCGCCTGCTGGGATTTCATTTCCGTTTTCTTCATCATCGTCACAAAACTGCTCTCTTAATCTGATTCACCCAAAGCTCTGCAAACCGGGCAACTTGGATGCAAAATCCGAACTTCCATTTGCCGGAGGAGGCGACGGGCACAATGGGGTCGGGCACGGAGGCAGTGGCGATAATGGAGGCTGGAGTGGAGGAGAGGGGAAGGATTCTGGCGATTCCTCACCGTCTGGGGGATTTGGGATTCTGGGTCTTTTTCTTGAAGGATGGAGATCCAGGGTTGCTGCCGATCCCCAATTCCCTTTCAAGGTTCTTATGGAGGAATTGGTAGGCGTCTCCTCCTGTGTACTCGGGGACATGGCTTCTCGGCCTAACTTTGGACTCAACGAGCTCGACTTTGTTTTCTCCACGCTCGTTGTCGGATCGATATTGAACTTCACTCTTATGTATCTCTTAGCACCAACCCTGTCGTCTTCGTCGCCGAATCTCCCTGCTATCTTCGCCAAGTGTCCAACGAGCCACATGTTTGAACCGGGTGCTTATACCTTCCTCAATCGACTTGGGACTTTCGTGTACAAAGGAGCCGTCTTTGCTGCAGTTGGTTTCGCCGCAGGGCTCGTTGGGACTGCCCTCTCAAATGGGTTGATCAGTTTGAGGAAGAAGATGGAACCCAATTTCGAGACACCCAATAAGCCTCCTCCGACGATTTTGAATGCTCTCACTTGGGCTATTCACATGGGTATTAGCAGTAACTTCAGGTACCAAACTTTGAACGGTATCGAGTTCGTGCTGGATAAGGGGCTGCCCCCTTTGGCTTTCAAGTCCTCGGTGGTCGTTCTCAGATGCTTGAACAATGTTCTTGGAGGGGTGTCATTTGTGATGCTGGCCAGGTTGACGGGGTCACAGAGCGTTGGGGAAGCAAAGCCAGTTGCGGCAGAGGTTGGACTGGTTGCAGAGAAGGAGAAATTGATAGATGATGCTGTGGACTACCAGAGCAATCAGTCGACATTCAAGTGATGTATTTCAACTGGGTTCATCTTCATCTTTTTGGCTCTTCATTTTTCAGGCATGTTTTAACTATTTTCCTATCCTTTTGCACATGTTCATAAGTATCGCCTGGCTTGGGGGTTCGTCGTGATAATAATAACGGTTTTAGCTGTAATAAGAATTCAAATCGTAGATGTCTCTATTCAGATGTTAGCCCCAACTAAATGTTTCACCTGTGAGATCATGTCTCGTCAAATTGGCATTTGTCTGTTAAATTGCGAGTTCTGTTCACCTAGGAGAATCTCTGGTATATAGAAATTAGTAAGAAAAATGCGTGCAGAAGCTTTTCGAATGTTGTTGGTGGCTGCTCAAAACAAAAAATTGTTGTTTGAGGGCAGAATAGCGGCGAGTCTGATCTGTATAAAATGTCTCAAGCTATGGCATAGAAAATGTATACAGGAGTTTCCGACGATCCACTTTGATCTCCCGCCCTTTCTTCTTCAATGAACCTTCAACCATAAGATGGTTAAAAGAAAAACCATTTCGGAAGCTTCTAGGGCGCTGGTCATTACCCGTTGGAAGTACGGTCTCATAAATGAACATTTTATTTTTCACCTAATTGCATTCGTCAGTATCTCATGACTGCTTAGAAAATAAAGAAAAAGCAAGGTAGTTTGCAGAATACGCAAGCAGGCGACAGAGTCACGGAAAACCAGCAGTCCTCGAGAGGAAATGGGCTCCAATAAATCGGCGTATTTTCATAGAATGGCATGCATCAATGGTTAACAATTCGACAATACAATTTGTTTCTTTACTCTTCCAAAAAAACAAAAATCGATATCATACCCTGCTCGGTGAGATTGGTACCTAAAATAATGGAGTAAAAGAGTTGTCCATAGAAGTCCTTTCCTCGGAATGTGAAATGTGCTTAAACTAGAGCTGCCCCAAGGAAAATACACTTCTCTCTTTGTTTCTTTCTATAACAGTAAAGATAGACAACAATGTTGTCTAAATTTGTACTATAAGTGACCCCTCATCTTGAATACTGTACGGGAATATCTCCGTTAAACACCCATTCTGCGCTGAATAATTTTTACACTTTGCCAAACGCAATGCCAACTCGTATGTTGGAAGATGACTGTGCAAACCACATATATGTTGGGAGATGGCCATGCTAACCCAACCAACAAATGCAGATGCACCTAATATGTAAGGGGTCACCACACCTGCAGCATTATGGACTCATCTGACAGCCTCGGGGGCAGAATTGCAGTAAGGTGTGTGCAAGCAAACCAACTTAGTGAACGTTAAACACAGAGTAGCAAACGCCAGTCCTATTGCGAGCCCAAAACTGCTTTTCCTTGTATCCAACCTTGCTGCTCTCGTAATTATTCTTCCAAAGCTTGGGAGTAGTCCCCCACAAGCAAACACCATCACATGGTCCAGACCGGTGTAGTCAATTCCTGCAAGTATAGCTCCAATTGCTGAAATTGGAGCTGTAAATCCTATGACTGCAGCAGCTGCAAGGGACCCATGCCAGCTGTCAGTAGCACCAAATATACAGCTAGCCACAGCTGCACCGCGAGGGAACCCGTGCAGGGAGACGGGAAGGACCATGTGCCGACCAAGGCCCGGAGCTTTTGGTGCGGCCACACCTAGGGCAAGCCCCTCAGCCAAGGCATGAAAGGCAACTGCTCCACATGATATGAAGGACTGAAGGGTGTGAACACTCATAGGAAAACCAGTAACTGTAGGCAACTTATTTGCAGACGCTCTTCTTTGACCTGCAAGCTTCAAAACACTAGAGCTTGCAACATGGACGAATGCAGCTCCCATTGCAAGCAGTGATATGAGAGGCATAAATCCCATTTTCGAAGACAAAAGAAGCTGCAGTGGTCTCCAGACACCAAGGACAAAGGCAATTCCAGAAGCTGCACCCATTAGAAGAGCATGCTGAAGACGGAAAGCAAGAGCAAATGCCACAAGAACAATTCCTCCAAGTAATGGCCCCAGACCAAAAAGTAGAGAGACGAAGAAACCAGAAGCATCCTCTGAGCTGTAATAAAGGGAAATTTAACTTAGCCAAAAGAAATAGGAAATACAACCACAATTTGTTTTTTAACGGAATTCCTTCTTCAATGGCCTGTATAAACATGTCTAGTGCAAAACAAGAAACAATCTCAGTTAAATAAGAACATCATAGAACTTCACCTGAAGACCAAGGCTTCACTTTTAAAGGGACAAAATGCAATTTAAAGAAAATACAAAGGTCAAATCATGTCACACCAAACTAAATCTATGAGCGGGAATCAGAACTAACATGCAGCAGAAATGAATTTCTGGTAGGGTAGATGTTCAAACAACTTGATGCAATGAGTTTTCAACAGTAAGGAAGATAAACCCCAAAAATAAAAGCGCATGAAACAGAGTTCAGAATGAATTCCATCATACAGATTACAATAATGTAGTAGGATTTGGAGAATAAAGGTTTGACTGATAATTGGAAGCTTCAATACTGCATGGGGATTATCTTTAAGGTGTTTGTATTTTATCTATTAGTTTGTTATCATGCAGCCTTGCTTGCTTGTAGTACTGCTATGATTTAAGTAATGTATAACTATGGTCCATCAGTTTCCTTCACATAAAGAACAGTGATCTGGTTCTTGTCTAGCAGTGCTGCTGGTTCCTAACGTGATGTTTGGTTGCAAAAAATGTTCAAAATTTGTAGAAAAGTTGGTAATGGTGTAAATATTTAGGTGATTGGAGTTTTATTGGTTTTTGTAAAAAGTTGGTGAAAAGTTTTAAAGATATTTGATTGCAAATTGATTCTTATTGAAGTTTGTAAAAATGTATAGAGAGAAATAATTTGATATAATTTTTTAATAAAAAAATATTTAGAGTTTGGTGAAAAAAATAAAGAGAGAAGATTTGATTGAAGTTTGTGTGAAAAGTTATTGATTTTTGTGTTGAACTTTTTGAAATCTTAGATGCTCGGTTGTGAATTTTTTTGCTTTCAAAATAACAGCCAAAAAGGTAAATTTTTTTGGGGTGGCCGAACATCACCTAAGATTGCAAGTGCGCAGTGATCAAGAGATACTTTCTTTTGTTCTTTGTGTTTTATAAGATTTTCTGCTACAATGGAAAAATAATGTCAATTATGGTCATATCTTCCCTTCAACAACATACAATTGCAGATTAAACTCACTTGTAGTCATGGTTGAAACTCTGAAACAAAGTGCCTAGAGCTTCCATAAAAGCTACTGAAAGCGTAGCTGCTGATGCAACCTGGGATGAAGAGGCTTCCTACAAAGACAGGACAAATGATCATTATATACCAGTAAATGGGAAACTACAAGCCAACAGAAATACGAAAGAATGAGAATGTGCACTCCCAAGAAATATTGCTAGTTTTTCTCTTTCCTACAGGTTTGATTTGGTTTTTTTCCCCTTTTAAGGGCAGGCAGGAAGGGAAGGGTGACACTTTCTTTTCCTCTTTGAGAGCAGCCACAAAGGGAAGGGTAACATAGGATGTAATTACGCATCCAAAATTCTGATTTGGTCCAAACTTCAAAATACTGGACAATTTGGATAGAGTTAATTTGATTGTAGGCTACAAAGACTTGAGCACTCAACAAAGCTACCCAACTAAACAACGATATGGCTGCAAAAGCATATGAAAGCACATGCCCTTAGGAGATATATTGCAAGAATGACCAATGCCAATGCCAGACACATTGGGAAACAGCGTACAGAGACACAGTATGCCAAAAAGGCTAATTCACATCAAATCTGTAGCAAACTAAATTAGATAGGCATGCATAAAACTCAATAAGCCATTGCTGTTGACAGGTAAAACAATGCAGGAAGATGTTTTCTTGTTTTTATTTTCCTTTTCATGTAAGGCGATGTTGAAAGTCAATAGCATTTCCCACTGTATGTTAATCTAGTTAATACTTCTCTTTCTCAACCCTCGGGAGGTAAAAAGGCTTGTACAGAACTGCTAATTTGGAATCAATATAACAAAAGAAATATTAAAAAAAGATCCTCAACGTGACATGTTAATCATTCCACCGAGACACAGCCTCAACAAAAATGAACATGCGTCTGCTTGCATAGTTAACAAGAATGAATAGGCTAAGACAACACCTAAATGTAAATTTACTGAAAGCCTAGCTGAAAACAAATTATTGCAGTTTAGATATCCAACCCAATATTTATGAGTTCAGGGAGGTACACCACCTTAAATGCATCAGGGAGGACCTCTGCGACAACCATCCAGATCATACATCCAGCAGCAAAGCCCGTGCAGAAAGGCAGGAACTTGCTAAATGCATCAGCACATATGAACGAGGGCACGGCTACAATTGGCTGGAACACAAAATGCGCCAAAGCCATTACGTTGACATATCCGAAGTTAACTTACACAAAAAAAAAGGAAATATCCTAAGTTAATATATAACTTCATCAACAACAATTCACTACTACTGCTACTACTTTAGCACTAAGTTACACAAGCACCTAATGGATCTTGAACAGAAAACCTCAACCTCTCTTCATAGTAGGCGGTGTAAATGCCACATGACCTTAATTTGTTTAAAAGCTAATCCTTAACTGCTCAAAACAAAATCCAATCCCTTATGATTTAGTCTGGCATCAACTGAAACTACAAAACCTATCAAAGGTTCCTACTTTTCTAACCAAACTGAAGATCACATTAGCACAATAAGAACCAAGTCATGTATGATCCGGTTGTTGGCGTTTGAGATTCAATGGTGATATGAGAACAAATTACCACTGATTGTGGTATAATTGAAAGGCTGAAAACATCAGGTTATGGGCCTTGGTATACATATGACCAAGTCGTTCTTAGATGCATGTTACCTTCACACGGTAAAGTATTCAAAAGCATAATGGATAGGAAACCATAATATGCTACCTGAGGCAATGATGTAATTACACTCCATAACATTGCATTCTGTGGAGAAACACCCCTTGATGCAAGCACCATACTCACAGCTAATCCCTCCGGTATGTTGTGCACGGCAATAGCCAAAGTTACCAAAAGACCTTGAGTGAACCCCTTTGAGCCAGCAAATGAAACACCAACACCAGAACCCTCCCCAAATGAATGAAGCGTCATTATGCCAATAACAAGAATGACTTTAGTTGCATCTGCGCCTTTTATGTCCAACATACTTACATCCCCGTATTGTTCAAGAATCTGAAACCCAAAAAGCGATATAAGACAAAATATCTTCATACACCTGCCGTATATATTGAGGGAGAAACCACTATTTAGACAGGCAGATGTATTGCAAAAATCATTAGTATGTGTTAATAGACTAATCAAGTTGGGCTGAGCCAGAAATGAAGTGTTTGGAAAAACTATGCACTGCATTTTAAGGGTGCCCACACATAAACGTCACACAATGCAACATATACAGGAATGCAAACTAAAATTTTCGATGCAAGGGGAGCCAAACAATGATGGGAAAAATGTTGACCAAAGGCATCACCTTTTTACAAAGCCAAATGAATAATCCACCAGCTAAAATCCCCATAACAACCCAATTTCCAGCATCATGCCCCTCCTGCCCCTCCTGTATGAGATCAAAACTTGCAGCCAACATCACACCAGCAGCCATTCCATTGCATAATCCAGCCCACTGAGGATCGAGCTCCACAAAGAAGAATGGGACTGCACCAAGACCAGTGGCAGCAGCCATTGCCAATGTAAATAATGCAACCGTTGACACTGAAACTTTGCCACTTCCACTCTTCGTCTCTCCCAGTCCATCATTAGTTTCCTCAAAATTGAAGGAACTCTCTGTACCAGCGGCATCTATAATATTGTTTCCCACGTTCTTGTGAGGGGCAGCTTGCAGCTTTCCCGAAATTTCATGTTCAACCTCTACTTTTGCATAACCACTGAACAATATAGCAGAGAACAATAAGAATACCACGATGTGCTTCAATCCCAACGGCATTTTTGTTCATAAATATATCAGAAAAGAATCATTCACAATTTCAATGTCACTCGATCATTATTAAACTGACTCCGTAATGTATCCTCCATGAGAAGTAATGGTTATCTCTCAACTCTCTCCAGCCCAAACTCTTTGAACTCTCGGTCAGAATGCACCCAGAAGCCAGAAGCACATTTAGGTGCAGCAATTAGAAGCCACCCAGACCCTTTTGCACGTCTAACTTGACCCCCAGCATTAGCTACAGTTGAAGATCAATCAAGTTTCCAAATAGAAGTAATCATTGACCACATTATTACCAAACAGCAACATTATAAGACTTGCATGATCCTCCGCGAAATGCGCGTACACCTTCACACAAAAGGGGTATGTTTGATAAGCAAAATTCGACAAATAACCAATAAGCTTAGACACAACCCCAACAAACAAAAAAAGCAAATTCATTGATATCATGCAAAAGAGACGAGTATTCCTATATTCCCTATAGAAATAATTCATCTTCCTAAGCGGAATTCAAGGAAAACTCAAAAATCTATTTAAGATGCTAGTTTTCTGACCTCGAAAATACCCAATTTCGCAACCGATGGCATCGGCAATATCCGATCTCAGTTTCGTTTCAGACTAAAAAAGAATCAACAAAACTAAAGCAAGGTTAATTCGACTATCTCCCATGAAATACCCTACTAATGTTTAACTCCCATGAGAGCGATGATTCCGCCATTACCCTAATGGTCCTTTTTTGGCCCCTCAACAAATTCGTCGTGGAAAACCAAAAAAAGCGAAATCGGACTAAAAAATAATCCGAAATTCCGATTAATCACTGGGAAACAAAAAAAAAAAAAAGGGAGAAAATCAAAGATAGAAAATACTCGAACTTACCAATAGAATCCAAAAAGGAAAAGCGCGCTCCTAAAGATACGGACGAGTTACCGAGTCCGCCCCCCCAAAACGCACAGATTTAAACAAAAAAAGGATGCGAGGTAACGCAGGTTCGGAAGGAATAAACCTGATCATGATATGTTAATCCTTCCAAGGACTAAACAAACATAAATAGATAATTAGACACCAAAGAGGAAAACAGAAATAAAATAGTCTTTTCAGTTTGCGCGGAAACGTTACGTTACGAAAGGATTTCGACTCGGCACGTTGTTTTCATACTACACAAGTCCAAAACCATCGACTTTCGAAATAGAAAGTCAAAAGATAAGATGCTCTGGGCACCACTCCCTCGTTAACAGGTCCCAAACCAAACCCGGGGGCGGCCTCTTCCGGTGGACTGCGGATTCATACGACACATTAAATGATTGACTATTATTTTTTCTTTTTCAGGATTCGATAATTTATAGGTATTATTTTTATTTCCTAATTTTAGATCGTTAACTACTAACTGCATTATCTATAGCCATTAATATCAGACGCCGGAAGATGGTAATTACAACTATCCCCCGGCCTCTTCCTGACTGCGGATTCATATATATTTGAAATTATTATTAGATTCAGGATTCGATAATTATAGGTAATTTTTATAATTTTATTCGTTAACTACTTGCACCTATAGCCAGAGACGCCAAAGAAGTTTAGTGAGGAGATCGACAACTACCCAATAACGTGTCACGGCAGATTCAGCCCATGTGATAGGCGGTTTATTGGTCCTACGTCATTTCGCTGAGAAAATGGCATTCTAATACGTGTCACCCTTGAGTTCTTTTTTTTTTTTGTTGTTTTTTTTTTCTAGTTTGTCATTGGTGGGTAACTATTGTTCTGCACCGAAAGGAAGTCGAAGACGACCTCATCTACCTCTCCCTATAACCGTAGCTTGAGATATTTTTTATGGTTTAGAGGTCAACTGGACTCTCCTAGTAGAACACTGTTTGGATAACCCGTAAAGAAATTGCGAAGCTCCCGCAGCTTGCTGCCTTAACACCTACTAGAAAATTGACTGGTAAATACTTGTTGGAGCCCAAGAGGGCGTGGATGCAAGTTTGGTCAATTTCAGACGATCGAACTAGATTTTCCGAGAAGTCGGGGAAGTGAGCCAATGAGGACCCGAACACAGAGCATCATCCTGGAAAAATACTCATCTTCTCCACCGGACTTTTTAATAAAGCTCTGCATATAAACCATTGTTGACGCAAGCTCTTTCTCCGACACAAGGATAATCCACGTGCATTGCTCGCTTACCCAGAAAAACAATAACAGAAACTCATCCAAGGTTTTGTGTCTTCGTAATTAATTTCAGAGCTTATGGATTGTTTTCCTCTTAAAAGGAAAATTCTTTCGAGTTATATACCAAGTCCTCCAGCAGAATAACAGTAATTAGAGCCCCGATGTTTAAAAACTTTTTTAAGGGGAAATCAGTCTCCGCCCGTGCCAGATTCCATTAGGCGCCGATTTCATATGTACAAACTACAAATGGGTAACTATCAGACTTACATACAGATTACCATTGCTCATGTCTTCTCATGTCCCCTTCAAACTCACAACGTCGATCGGTTTAGGGGAGAATTAATACTTTGGGTACCAAAACATACCTTTAATGCCTTCTGGGTCAGGTTCAAAACCCAAATTCCGATAAAACTCCACAACTGGAATGACAATGGAAGATAGATCAGTCTACAGGCTTTATATCCCATATTTGACAAAAAAGAACGGTGCAACAGAAACAGTCCAAGTTAAATCAAAGACGCAAATGTTAGAACAAGACCAGCACAAAAGACTTAAGATAAGATCAGGAGAAATTGGCAGCAGAAAATTCATGTTTTGACCTGAGATGCTAGAGACAGGACACAAAATGTGATTTTATACTGGACTAACGTATTTGATATTATGCGCAAAATAAGAAGAAGAAAAAGTGTCACTAATCAACAAGAGCCAATGTTATAATGGCAGATAGGCTGATCAATCTTGTCATTCACAATGGGTTACTACCATATTGAACAAGAACACGACAAATATGTGAAAAGTATTTTAATACCTTGACTGTCGGCAAAGAGTGTTATATTGCCAATGTCCCTTTGCAGAAGAGCCCTTACAATCTTTTCAACGAGGGCCTTACCAAGGCCTTGTCCCTGATGATTAAAACACCATTACAAACAGGGACGAAACCAAGTTGAACCTAAGGGGGGGCCAGTTACATAAAAATGAATTTGTGGGGGGAGGGGGCAGGAGCTCCGTCCCTGATTACAAAGATTCTGCCAAGTTACATATAATGAAAATTTGTAACTTGCATCTAAAAAATGAATACTAAACATCATGTCCAAACACAGGCAGTGCTTAGGTCCACGAACACACAGTTCCCAACTCCCACAATGCACTTAAACTTTCCTCCAGTGGACCAAAAACAAAACATAGCATACTTCTAAACTCCTCTCAAATTGAAACAGCAAAAAAATGCTGTGGTGGGAGTCAAACGTCAAGATCCGTTTTTATTTCAGTTGCAGTTTTCACATTGAGCCCAAACTCCCACTTCTATATCAAGAAAGACATGGAACTCGCCCATTAATGCTACGGTTATTTAATGGCTCCCGTCTCCAATTCAGCCAGCCCAGTTCCCTAGGTCATAGATAAATCCAAAATGCATCAAACTAGATATCCAGCAAGGGGGCAGGCGCCTGCATAAATATCCAATTCTGTATCCAGTTTGTAACCTCAATATCTCATTGATATAAATGCTTCAAAAAGTTTGTACCATCTGAAAATTCTTTTTGACAGGAACTAATGATTGGCATGCCCACCAGATACATGTTTACCCATCACAAGATACCTGATAACTAGGATCAATGAGGACATCCCAGATTGTGGCATTGAAGGCATGATCTGATGTGGCACGAGCCATGCCAATTAGCTTCTTTTGGTCACTCCCTTCTGTCAAATAACTTTTCCAAGTACACTAAGATGTCCATCAAGTAGTTTTAGATGTAGTAATAAGTGCACATTGACTCAACATGCCTCATCATACGAAATCGGATGGTAATACAACAATGTCAAAACTTTAGTATTTACCTGATCCAGGTGATTTCCTAATTGAATGCAGTGTGGCTACCATGTAGCTATTTTTCAAAGCTGCAGCGAGTTTTGACAGTGGCCTACGAGGCCAGCCCACCTATTAAGGACATGATATTATGTGATTTAATGAATTGATTATCACCGGAAGATTTAACAGAATTAATGACTGTCGAATCTTCAATTTCGAGAAAGAGCATGCAAAAATTTCCCTCCTTGTGAGGTATAAAGATCAATAATTGGATAAAAGGAACAACAAACAGCAGAATCAACATCTAAAAGGTTCTGTACTTGCAAAGCAATAGTTGGTGTCCAGCCCACAAATCTTTATATATATAATAACACATAAGCCTTCAGGAAATTACTTAGCCCAAGTTACATCAATAGAATATGACAAAATCCCCAAGACTCAGTACATACTTTGCAGAGAGACTCTAGATATATGCAGACCTCGTCTGTGCAAAGTGGCACAAAGAAACCCAAACATGAAGCCCGACAGGCATGTGACTTGCAGTTATTCCATTTGAGCGTGCTGAATGATAAACACCAACAGCATATGTGTGTGCAGAAGAGCTACCAACAACAACAATAATATCATTACCTTATCACATAAGGCTTGAAGATCATACACATCGACATTTCCACCAGAGGAGAATATTATTTGTTCCACTGTCCCATCATTTTCAGTCTTTTCAGTGAGAACAACCTCTAGAGGCAAAGGTTCCTCCTCTTCCCGGGGTTCAGAGGGCGTTTCAATTACTTGTGCGGTATTGTTCTTTAAAAACCTGATACAGGAATCAAGTTAAGGACATTCTAAACTAAGCTAAAGCAACAATGCAGACAAAACTTGTTGGTAGAATGGCACCAGCAGATTACTGTTTACCACAGAATAGCATACGAAAAATTTCTATATTGGAGATCGAAAGAGTACCCATCCTACACAAATTAAACTGAAAATAACTACTCAAGTCACAATAAACATTATTTTACTCTTTTACACTGCAATCAATAGCACCAGCATTAATATGGAAAGTTGAAATTTGCTGCTCATAATACCAAAAACATTTACAAGTTCAAAGATAGATTTACATGACCATTTGGTGGGGTTTATCCACCAACCGACATTTTCAAAGCTGCTATAGGACTTAACCCATCTAAAAGAGCACAATTCTACAGACGAGCCTACTCAAACACTCTTTCCTTCTTACGATATCGGGAAAAAAAAAAATTTGCCAAGACCGACCAATCTGGCCAATTAATTGATCACTAAAACATAGAGCGGCGTCCATGATTACTGATTTTGTACCATACGACGAAACAGAAAAAAAAACTGATAAACTAAGTTTGTAGATTTCTTCATTCACAACAATATTACCCAGATTTAATGGAGTCCCAGAAGCCAGCCCTGAGTCGTAAACTCCTATGCTTCCTGCGACCTGAAAATACACATATCTTAAATTATACAACCACTCATCTACCTTCTACTGGAGACTTGCAAAGACGTGGGCAAGTTACATTACTTTGGTCGAGTCCATAGCTTAAGTTGTGACGAAATAATAACTTCACAGATTCTTGACAGTGGGAATCGAACAAAACAACTGAGCACCTGAGACATACATATAACCTTGAAATCGTTATTTTAAGTCTACACATTCTAAACTACCACCGTACAAGAAACCCAGAAAGTTCTCTTGGATTCAATTTCTAACCTATTATCAGAATATTACGGGAAACTAAATATGGGGAAAGAGAGAAAATATGTTAAAGCACTGTTACTTACGGAGAGGAAGGAGGAACTAATTTGCGCGCTAGCATTTTCTGGTGGCGGAGCGGTGTTTGCTGTTACTCGTTGTAGTGGGGCGTAGATATCGGATGGATATATCGCAATTCGCACACTCCCAATCGCCCCACAGCCCACTGCGAAATGAGGGAACCGGGTTGACGGTCAATGGCCTGGAGATAAACGACTTACCGTTGGAGTGGAACGACTTCCCGGTGGAAACATCTAGGCTTACCTGTAATTCTGTAATTTTTCGTTTACTTGCAATTTTTACTTAAAAGACTATTAAATTGTTTAAGATATTAAGTTTGTAATTCACTATCTTCTATTTTTCAATTAAAAAATAATTTCTTCTTTTTTTCTTAAGGTATCAATTGTTTTACTTATTACATTAATTGTTTAGCAATAATTATCATTACACCCTATTTCTATGTTAGGGTTACTATAATCAAATTCAGTCAACAATTTCAGAATGACTTAAATTTTGATTAAGTAAATAATTATTGGTAAACACGTGTTATAATTTATTCAAGATATATTGTTTAAAAAATCTATTTATATTCCATTCCTATAATTTGTTGGTATAAACAGAAAATTGACTTTGGAAGTCTTTTTTTTCAAATTGAATAACTAGAGGTGTGGGTTTTGGATTACTAGTTTTTTTTAAAAAAAAAAATTAAAGGAATTGATTGGACATACTTAATCCTATTTAGTTCATAATTATTTTAAAAGTCAAATTCGTACCTGGTTCTCTAAGCGGTGGTCAAGTTATGAGATCATTTTCCAGCCACCGAAAGATGCAATGAAACACTTTTCTACTGCTTATCAAGTCATCCCTTACAATTCTCAATTTCTAGTAAATAATTCATTTTTTGTAGTAAAAAATTGGGATAAATTAAGTTCAAGAGAATAATAACCCAAGTCAGAAAAGTTTCCTCCTTACAAGCAACAAGTTCAGTTTCTGGCAGACAACAGTTGTTTTTGTCATGTCTCGAGTCAAAACAAAAGAGGACTTCCGAGACCTTTTGTACCCAGTTAATGTTGCAAGTTAGTCAAATTGGAAGTCAAGAACAAGTCCAGCAAGAAAATGCCTCCCAGCTTCTTCGCATTCATTGTCAGTAAGTCAAGTCATTTCAGAGCAGTAATCTTAGTCAAAATTTTAAGATGCACAAAACCCATATGATTTAGATGATTTCTAAAAATATGGGTTGAACCCCCAACAAAGTCACGACAAATTAAACAAAGTTAATTAAGCGAACAAGTATTTTTTTTGGACAATTGAAGTATGAGCTTGAGTTCAAGGAGAAAGATTACTTTTAAAATGCTAAAAAATGGGTCTACCTATATTTGGGAGGTTTTAATAAAACTCAGGACATAATTGAGGAATCTTAAGAACATTTACCATTATTAACCTTAAATTTTATACCATAAATTTTCACTGAACATTTACCATTAAAAAAAAAGGTATTTAATTCTTTAAACTCAGATATACAATAATAAAAAATAAAAAGTTCTAATCACGAACAAGTGTTTTCCACCAAAACAAATGCACTTATTCTTGTTGTTTTTGTCTGTCTTCTCTTTCTTTTCGGTTCGGTAAGATTTATGTTTTTTTTTTGAGAAATTTCATTTTTAATCGCTAAGTTTTGTTCCCTTTTACGAATTAGTCATTAGTAATTTTTTTTTTTCAGTTTTCAGTAACTGAGTTTATACCCTTATAAATAATTAGTCCTTCTGTCAATTGATTGTTGTTTTGACTGACGGAAAATTTATCCACATCAGCTGCCTTGCCTAATCACCTAAATTTTTTTCACATCACTTTCTCCCTCTCAAAAACGATCGACAGTATTTTTCAAAACAAGTGGCTGTGCAAAGCTTCCAATCCGCACCGTATGGGTCCACCTCTCTTATGATGAGGTCTAGTTCGACGGTGGACTTTCCTACACTTTTGAAACTCGCCCTCGACCGAGTTCCTATTCGCTAGCCTCTGCACCTCCTCAGACCCATGGCGCCACTAGTACTCTCTCTCTTTCTCTCATCCTCACCGTCTCTCCCTCGATAATGAACGACATTCACTTCAATATTTTCCAAAAAAAAGAAGATAAAGAGAAAAATAATTGGTGGGCATATCGATTTGGTCTCTAGATGCAATACTGGAAACTACTCATGGGGGAGTGAGGCTGTGACCCGGAAGACCCGTCTTCTTGATGTTGTCTACAATGCATCCAACAGAGAGCTGGTTCGTACTCAGTCTTTGGTGAAGAGTGCTATTGTTCAGGTCGATACAGCACCATTCAAGCAGTGGTATAATCTCCAGCACTATGGAGTTGACGTTGGTCGCAAGAAGAATACTTCAGCTTCCACCAAGAAAGAAGGGGAGGAGGGTGATGCTGCACCTACTGAGGAGGTGAAAAAAAGCAACCATGTCCTGAGAAAGTTGAAGAAGCGTCAAGAGGATCGCAAGCTTGACCCACATATAGAAGAGCAATTTGGTGGTGGTCGTTTGTTGGCTTGCATCTCATCAAGGCCTGGTCAGTGTGGCCGCGCTGATGGATATGTCTTGGAGGGCAAAGCGCTTGAGTTCTACATGAAGAAGATCCAGAGAAAGAAGGGCAAGGGTGTTGCAGCTACCTAAAATTTTGTTAACTTAACAATATCACAATTTCTGTTTAGTTGATCTTGTTTCCTCTTTCGGATCCATTGATCTTAAGCCTAGATGAACCGCTTTACCTTTTTCTCATACTAAGTTTGACTTTTTATCCGGAAGATCGCTAATATCTAACATCTTTTGTTGTGAAAAAAAAAAGAATGTTTGAACTTTGACCCATGAGCTTTTTGATGGATGTAATGCAAATAGAACAAGATTCATGGTGCCGACATTAGCAGTTTGGAATGCACCAAGTGGTGAGTGAACTTCTCCATCACTTCTGAAATGCTCCAAAAAGTTTTCTAGCTCTTGCTGAAAGCAGTTTTAATACAGGAAAGAAAGACGGAGGAGATATGGGTATACAACCATGAACCATCAGCTGTTGATGATCGATCTTTTCACAAGCAACTGTGGGAGATATTTTGGCTTTGGGAAAAAAAAATCCGCGATTTTATCCCAAGCTGGATTTTCTCGATTTATTAGTCGGAGTTTTGCAAGACCACAAGTGGGAGAAAGCTTTCGACATGTGTACTTCCCTTTTGCTGACTTTTGTTTCTAGGATCAGTTCTCTGCAAATATGGTCCTCCAACAAGTTTCACGTAGGACCAAGAACAGTCCGTAGAAAGATAAACTCAACTCCAACAGTCCAAGTTTGACTGAGCTTTCCCTGTTTTGCTAACCAACGTTGTCAAATATTGGCCAGGAGCTTTCTCGAATCTCCACGATAGTCTCCACTTCGAATAGCCATGCCATCTACTTCAATTATCTCCCAAAAGAATGGCACGGAGCACCGCACGCATCTCCACCTATGGCTCAGACCCAGGCGTCTACCTTGGCCCCAGAATCCCACTCCGGCACCGTTTCTATTAGATTCGCTTTCCCCAGGTCCCTGGCTGTGGGTCACCTCTCTGCCGTTTGGTCATTTAATGCCTTTCTCCTCCTTTGCATCCACTGCATCAAGTGAACCACTACGTGGGGTGGTTTATTATTCAATTCTCACTCTTCAATTTTTACCATTTTCTTCAGCCTCTCTTTCTCTCTTGGACGTATGTTGTTTATTCTTACTGTGTTTTATTCGGATCTCAGAGACGGCAACAAGATTGGTAATGGAGGTTTAATTCGTATTTTGAGGTGTGGCAGAGTTTAGGAATAGGTGGGAATAAAGCAGCTTCTGTTGTTTTTGAGAGGGGAAAGTGATGTGAAAAAAATTTGGATGACTATGCAAGGCAGCTGACGTGGACAAAGTTCTGTTAGTCAAAATAACGGTCAACTGACAGAATGACCAATTATTTACAAGGGTATAAACTCAGTACTAAAAATTGAAAAAAAAAAAAAATCTAATGACTAATTCGTAAAAATAAGCAAAACCTAGTGATCAAAAATTGAATTTCTCTTTTCTTTTTTTTTTTACCCAACGTTTTTGTCGAAACATTTATTTTTTTATGTATTCTCAACATATTACTATTTGGGGCGTAATCATACACAAAAATTCCCCATATATATATATATATATATATATATGTGAGATCACATATTTTCCTTCCAACTCCAAATTCACGACCACTAATGTTACTGTTGTCTACGAAAGGTGCGAGTCGAAAATGTTCCTGTTTGGCAAATAAGAATATGCTGGAGTAGTTAACTTCGAACTCAAGAAAACTAGCAAGCCAAATGTCAAGCCTCATGATTTGTTTATTGCTTTCAAGAGACAAATTCTCAAGCTTGACACGTCATGACTCTTGCCCACAAACATGGTACTGTGTCAAAGCCTTTTGTTTAAAGGTTGCAACTTGCAAGAATTATGTTTCGCCGAATCTTTGTTTTGTTTGAAGTGCAGGAGAATCCTGCCCCTGTTGCAGAGCCAGACACATTATGCAAAGCTGGAAGATTTGATGGAAAAGGTAAAGGAAGCCTGCCGCCACGTTCCAGTGCTGCAGAACTTTACACATACATCAGATTTCAGCGCGGGCATCTACCGGGGAACCAGAAAAATAGGCTCTGCATATCTTAATCCCTTGGAGATTCCACTACTATGTTCTAACACGTGCAAACATAAAACACCAACCCCCTAAGGATTATTAAATGTCAAAGATTCCCGCCCATTTAGGTTGTCCAAGTGGTGTAGTTTGGATGTTGTCTGAGCCTATTTATGGGTCGAGATAGAACTTGCTTAACAGGTATATTTTGGTTGGCCCTGTCTATGCACATTGCCGCAACAGCCAAGTCAAATGAAATCCCATACTCTACCTGGTAACCTGTTTCTGGCAATATCCTTTTTGTAAGCATTAAAGGATACATGGTGCATTCTTCAGGAAATATTTGTATAATCAATCTATGCCCAAGCAATACATTTTTCCTGCGTCGCATGTATCATTTACAGAAGAAAAGCCGAGATGATGCAAGGCTAACAAAGAGGATAGTTCACTGTATCTATCTATATATATATGCCTATAGAGCGAGAGAGATGCAGATGCAACAAGCAAGATCTTGAATAGCCTTTGAAAAGCACCCTGTACCTACCAAAGTACTGCTACTTGGACATGAGTTTACAAATTGAAGCCATTGACAGATGGTCCAAATACTCGGTTTGCATAGGGACCATGTCATTCCACCATACATAGAAACGCGGAATGTCTCCGAAGAAACAAAATCCAATAATGCAATTGAGACAGACTGGCAGGAATATCCAGACTCTGCTCACATACTGCTAACTAAAAACAAACTATGGAAAATGACAATACGTACAAAAATTTGTTCCATTGTCTCAAGGCCTAATACTAGCACCAGTAATATATATTTTCCACACTTCTCCAAGTCTCTACCACAAGAATAAATCCAATGAATGTATGAAGTTTACTGGAAACCTGACCCCAACAAACCTAAACTCAGCTATATAACTTTTTTTTCTTTTTGGATTATATTTTTTGTTTTTGTCTTTCTGTTAAATAAACAAAAAAGAAAAGAACAAAACCCACCAGAAAGCTCATCCACCAGGGACTGTTAGCCTATTCTTGTGCCTGTGCTGAGTTCAGAGTAGCATGAGGCATGTTCAACCAGGGGTTTCTGGAGCAGGCAACATTTCAGACCGGGAGTAATATAAGCACTCAGCGTCCTGTTTTTGCACGTTTCATGCCACTGGAATTAAAAGGCGAGACACTACCACTAGGCCCAGGACTTTCTTCTCTGAAATTCGAATTTAGCATGGCTAATTCACGCAACTGCTGCCTCTTTATATAATCCTGGGACTCGTCCTGCGTATTCAAGGTCACCCAGAAAAGAAAAAAAAAATGGAGGTTTTAAATCAAAATCAAGGCCGGAAGATGCTATTAGTTAATACACGTAAGGAGCATTGAGGGAACAGTTCCGAGCACAAGTTCTATATCTAAGATGTCTATGCAGGCTAAGAGGAATCTGCATAACTTGACCGACTTAGAGAACTAAAGAGTCAAAGGATTCAAATTGTAGACATTCAAAATTTGCTCAGTGTTTAACTTGTCTCTTAACTGATATCTGTATGGGTTCAAGTGGATTAAGTTATTCTGAAAATTGATTATACTTCCTAAAGCAATTCCCAACAGGAAGTTTTCCAAGAAAAAAAAACATGAAGTTTCTTCAACCAGCAAAATGGGCCTTCCTCAATTCCGATAAGAATCAATAAATCTCAAACCTGAGCTGAAGGGTTATACTAAAGGAAAAACAGAGAGATTTAACAGCTTGGCGTGCCTGTTTGTTACCATTGATACCTAAATATGACTCTTCAAATGGAAGAGCAGATTCCTCTGAAGCTTTATTAAATGCTTGAATTTTTATCAATGTTTCAGGATATATATACTGTCTTCAAGGATAAATAAACATCAGTTAAAAGTAAAGTTTCATGAGATGTTGCAAATCCATTGCTACAATAATATAACCAATATATCATGTCGTGACCAGTTCTTTAGAGCTAAAGAATATGAAGTGGATAAGTGGGTTATTAGTTCATATTATATGTGGGCACGGGAGTTGGGTCCCTTTTTTTGAATCCTGCCCATACTGCTCCCGAAAGAATACGTATGGCTAAAAAAATATATCCTATACCAATAATAGGATAATTTCAATGATCAAATTTTTGAATCAATTGAGACCTATAGTAACTTCTACAAGAAATCAAAGAACTGTTCCCTTAAAGATTGTTTCTTTCATGGATCTCGTCAAAGGAAAATGACTCGTTATTGCTTTCCTCAAATGTCCTTATAACTTCTAATAATAAACTAACATCTGCGACCAAGTTACATAGAATCCCAAAACATTAGAAAACAAGAAGTTCTAGGTTGAAGATTTTTACCACGGGTTTGAGCAACTCTTCAATAATTTCCTGTGCCTGCCTCAACCTCATATCAACAACACTGGCAGGCAAATCGGCCTCAATCAAGATGTGAAGTGGTTCATTAAGGTGCTCATAGCCTGGCCTTCCCCTTAGCTTTTCTTCCTTGAGATTGAAATGTACAGAAGATGACTTAAGAATGCCAATCTTCAACTTTAAAAAAATCATATCAAAGGATCATTATGAAATGCATTATATTTCCATTTCAATTTTGGCTACATTTAAACAGAAAAATTGCCATTGTATAGAAATGAAAAAAGTTAAAGCGTTGTGTAGGTTTGTATTACCTTGTCTGGATCCTTTATTGACCCTTTCCCTCTAATGTATACACGGCAGCCTGTTGTAGCTTCCACCCGTTTCAGGGAATTTCCCCTAGGGCCTAGAAGCCGTCCAACAAAATTGAACTAACACCCATAAAGAAACAAGTAGTTCAGGTGTAACTAGCTGTTAAATTTTGTGTTTAAAATAGAGAAACATGTGGGTTTACACAATCAAATTTATCATAGACTAGCATTGTGTGAAAGCTTACATTTGGGTAAGTATCAACGGGAATTTCCAAACGCAAAATCCTCTTGACAGTGTATGAGCTAGGGCTTGCAGGTGCACCTTGCCAGTCCATCGTCATTCCAGGGGGTCCACTTAGTCTCTGTTACGTGAGGAAGGTTCATTAAATTTGTGTATAGAGTACTCCAGAAGTGAGGATTACAGATTAAATTAGTAAGAAAAACAAATGGCATAAGTTTTCACATACACAAGCTACATTCAATAGTATTCATTTGTAAAAGCAGAAACCGAAGCAGAAAGAAATGCAAACACAATTCAGACAACTGTGAAACCAGGAGTTTTAAACTTCTAGTTGAAACATCAAGAGACCCAACCACAGAATTGCCACAAAAAGGTACAAGTACAAAGCATGTACAACTCATTCATTTTCTTTCTTTTTTCAGGTTACTCATTAAGTCAAACACACATCTCTTGTGAGCTTCAATTGCAATCATCAAGCATGCATATACCTCATAAAACATGCATTTCTGAAACCATAGAATGTAAATTCTATTCAAGCATGTGGATATTCTAGAGGATGTATGATGTACTGCTAGACCAACAATGCTAAGGAGCGAACAAGAAGTATAGGTATACTCCTCCATCAGTTTAACCCATTCATCCAAATGAAGTCGTCATTAAGTATCTAGTGCATTACACATCTCATGGAATGATAGAGGGAGTTAGGGAAGAGGTGTGAACCAGAAAGACGAATCTCTAAAGTTGCCGATTCTAGACTGGACATCCACGAACAATTTTCCTCTTCCTCTATTGACCAACTTCCTTTCCTAAGTAGCAGTTAGAGGAAGTAAAAATATCGTCTACAAGTAATGTCTGTGTGGATTCACACACTTCAGTGTACAGTGGATAGGATCGGAAATCTAGCAAGCTTATTTAGTCGTTGGTGCATAACTCAAAAACCCCACAGCGAAACAGAGGTCAAGGTCACCAAAAGGAAATACTAAAATCAGAAACATAATTACCTCCTGAGGAAGACCATTCCAGCCACCTAATCCTGTCCCAGTGACACTTGACATGAGGTTTGAAGAAGCCATGGGACTCGGGCTTCTGTGCCGAAGTCTGTCAAAGTCACCAAAACCTTGGTTGGACATCATTCCAGAGACCCGTAAAATCTCTGCATGTTAAAAGAGTACTTCATATGAGAAATTGACCCACACTGTTGGCAACTATAACCTTGAAGAAAAGGGCATTGCCATTTGACAAACATTTCAAAGCCAAGTAGGGAAAAATTAACTTATAAGTATTCATTCAAGAGCGATACAGAGTATAAGCCAATTACAGTATTATCTAAAGTCAAACTTCTGTTTAAGGAGACACGAAACCTTAATGCCAGTGAATACAGAGTGTAAGCCTATGAGGTAGTTGATCTAGGCTCGAGTGATTCATTTTGGTCATACACTCATGCTTAAAACTTTTGAGGACTAAAACGCCAGCAAACTCCACAGTCACTAAGGCAGCAAGTGCTTAATCATCTCCATGTCCTGAAATGCACTCGGGAAGCTAGGCCAGATTCAAACACAGTTTCTCAATACCATCTACGCCACTTAAATGTCTATGAAACCCCAGACTCAACTTGTTTGATGTCATTAGCTCCAGCATTGGTATGCATATGTTCACAATTTCATCATCCAAGTTATTAACCAAGACCACCTCTATCTAGTTCATATCAATCCCTATCTATGATTATTTTCAAGACTCTTCCATGTAATCAAGTTCGTATTCATCCCAAGCATCACCACCAGACTATGAATAAGGCCTTTAGTTGTTTTTGAAATTGTTACCAATAGTTTTTATACTGATGCACTTATTTAAATATTCTGGTTGACATGGTTCATAATTTTGCAAAAAAAAAAAAAATTGAATTTGCAGATAAATTTGAGCAATCAACCAACCTAAAGTGATTTTAATGAGTTCACTCCATTCTCGGTGAACTAAACTAAGCATTCAGCAATTATCAAAACCAAATGATTTGGGTTACATTTTCATTAGACTACCAACTTCCCCATTGGAAAAAGTTCATATCATCTTATCTCGGAAATAAAGCTCGTCATTTCATGAAGCCAATTCCACACTCAAAGATGACGGGGAAAAGAGAAAAGACGGATGCTTGACCAATAATCGTTGTCAAAAACGGAGGAAGCCAGTGGACAAATTTATCCCGTTTACAGTTAAGGAACAATCAGACCGATCTAAACCCATACAAATAGGCACATTTCTTGTCCCAGTGATACTGTTACACAGACAGAAAAGAATAAGAAGAAGGAAACCATTTAAAACCCAGAAAAACCCAGATCCAAATTTCAATGATGTAGAAGGTGACCTTGATTTAATAGCCGGCTACATATCGGAAGGACTTGCATGAAAGGTCCGAGCTTTTGATGCTCTGCCAGCAGCTCTGACAAGTACTGACTAGGAAACAACAGCCCCACATAGATCAAAACAGCAGAACATTCAAGATTCTCAGACATAAAAAATACCGAATCCGCAAGAGAAATCCAACAACTTGACCAAGACTAACTTTGCCTGTGGTTATTCCTGCTGCAATTATATGAATTATACTAACAGCGTTTTCGGAGGCGTACCTGTCGACATCTGGAGTGCTTCTAATCTGCGGTGAAGCAGCTCTTGCTGGTGAGAAGTTGGGATTATACAGACCTGACATGGCTTTTCCTTCTTCTTTTAGAGAAATCGAACAAACAAAAAAATGGGATTGGAAAAAAGGGTTTTAGTAGTTCTTCTTGCAGAAGAAAAAGGAGAAACAGAGCACCATCAATAAAAGGGAGTTTGTATTAAGGGAAGTAAAAAAAAAAAAAAAAGGAAGAAAGAAAAAGAGAAAAGGAAAGGGTGGACACTGGACAGCTCTCTGTCAAATTTGCAGGAAGGAAAGGCAAAGTCTTTAATTATTTTCTTCCTCCTCTTTCACTAATTTCCGTTTTGTATCCCGAATCTGTCAGGAGTTCTGTTTGAAAAATAAATAAATAAAAAAGTAAAAAAAAGAAAAAGAAAATATAGGGAGTCGGGAGCAGTGGGATACTGAGAGTGGAAACAAGTGGATCTTTTGGGAAGCTAAAAAAATTGAAAGGTAAGGATAAAGATTCTTGAAGCAACATTTTCACAATCACAGTGGCCGAGGGCCGAGGGCCGAGGAAGTAGAGAAAAGATTTTTGCCTTTTGTTTTTCACCGCTGAGGAGGAAATCTTTATTGGGCCTGTGACTGGAGTCAGAAGTTACATGTAGCAGGTGAGAACACGTGTCTGGCATGCAGCGAATCAAGGTCTGGTTGGAGAGAGAAGGGTTCCGGACAGACAGGCGTAGAGCCCCCAATGGTAAATGATTAATGATGTTTTGCCAACGCAATCTTAGCTGGACAGTGAGCGCGCAATTGCTCGACATTTCTCACCACTACGTCGTTTTACCTGGCCTCCGCCTCCGTAATTTCGATTTATTTCACCGCGTTTTTGGGTCGCTGTTTTTTCTGCTACATTTTTATCGCTCTCTGTTTCTGGAATACACCTCCTCGAGTCTTGAGTCTTGACCACGAAGACTTGTTCGCATTTTGTACTTTTCTTAATGCTAATGGAAATAATAATTGGTCAGTCTTTTTTTGTTCCACCAGAAATAGCAATAAAAAAATCCCATGGTGGACCGCCGCTCTAATCAATAATTGTTGCTCTTTCAACAAGGTGACAATTATAAGACCCATCTCAGTAGGCTTAGGGTCTAAACCAAACCTCTTCATTTTCTTTTTCATTTTTCTTTCCTCGGCAAATACAGATTCCGAAGCTTTTGGACAACACGATTGTCTGGCATAAAGGGTCTAGTTTAGTGATAGACAAATCTTGAGACGAGCGGTAAATTCAGACACAACTGAGCGTTACCTCTTAATTAGTACGTTTCTATTATGAGTTGAGAGTTATAAAAAAGTTTTACCTGCACTCTCTATTGGCACCAAGATTCATCCTAAATGATGCACGAGACTAGTGTACAATTGTATACCAAAACAAATTTGTGCAGTTTAATAGAATGCTGAGTCCTAAGACGAGTGATAAATTCAAACGTCATAGATTCGGATTACAAGTAAATGTTTTACGGAGAAAATACACTTTTCACCCACGAACTACCATATATTTTACATTTTGTATCTTAAACTATCAATTTTGACACATTACACTCTCTAACTATCAATTTTTAACACTTTGCATTCTCTATCAAATTTTTAAACTAAAATGACGATAATGCCCTTAGATATTGTTGTCAATTTATTAATTTTTCAAGAGTATTATTGTCAAATGGAGGGTGCAAAGTGTTTAATATTAATAGTTGGAGGGTGTAATGTGTCAAAGTGGGTAGTTTAGGGTGCAAAGTGTATAACATTGATAGTTTGAGGGTGCAATGTCTTAAAGATGGTAGTTTGGGGTGCAATATGTCACTACTCTAGTAGTTTGTGGGTGAAAAGTTTATTTTTCCCATATTTTATTTTAATTGATACGTTTTCTATTGAAGATTTGCATGAAGCACGGGACTAATGCATAACGGTATACCAAAACAAATTTGTGTAATAGGAAGTATTTGATGAGGGTCCTCAAAAGTGGTGGAAACTTCTGTTTTTCTTCCTTGCGATGCCAGTAGTCTAAAAGGGTAGAAAACATGAAGAATGGTCTGATTGCATTTTGTTTACTTTTTCGTAGTAGAATAACACCTTTTTCCATGATCGGTGGGAGACCGAGATTGATGGGGATGGTGTTTAAACAAGTAGTTGTCCCCACCTCTCTTCCTTGTTTGTATTAGCCAACTCTTCAAACAAATCAAGATTCTCTTTCGTTCGGCTGTTCCTTCTTTATTTCTTCCTCAAATCCAAACAAAACCACGAAATTATTATATTGGCGGTGACAACAGTCATCCCAAGCCCCGAATCTTTCAGAAATAACCATCAATTCAATTCCCTGTGCTTTCGAACCTAAATGGGTTTTTACAAGGATTATGTTAAGATCATCCCAACTCATATGTTTATATTTTATTGCTTGTAAATGCTGTCAATTAAAACCTTTTTTTATTGGTAGGTTGTAAGATACTATCTGTAATGTGCAAGCATTAGTAACATATTACAAGTCCCACATTATATGCCTAAAAATTGAAATCTTATTTCATCGTCCAATCACCATAAAAAAAATCTCAAATTTTGCATCAACCAAATCTCCTTCATTTACTGAGAATTTAAAACTATAGAACTTGTTCTATTTTCATTTACCTCCCTGAACCATTTGCCACGGAGGAAATAGATCTAAAAGCAGAACCAATAAAAACAAAAACAAAAAAGGGAGAGAAAAAGAAAACACGAATGCTTGATGAACCCAAAAGGAGGAAAACCTTCGGGAGTAAGCCGAGAATATGGAAAACGTTACATCGAGTGCGAAACAAATAATGAAAATAGGAGCCAGTTGATTTATATAGGTCTAACAAGAGGTACTATAAGAGGAGTTTGGTTATTGTGTTAAGCATGTTGAGCGACGGCTGAAATTAACTGCTTCAAAATTCAAGGACTCAGATTGCGCAACATCAATTAAATGTTTTGAATATTTTAAATGATGTGTTTAACCACAACCGTCGAATCTCTAGCTTTTAATCTCAACTGTCGCTTAGCATGCATAGCACAATAATACTTAATACAATAACCGAACTCCTATAAGAGCGAATGCGGGGTTGGAGATATGCGGACAGTGGCGGAACCAGGATTGAAATTCTATGGATGTCAAACTTTAAAGGCAAAATGACAATAAAAAAATTTTCTTTCGTAATGCAAAAAATTGTCTTAGAGTTACAATATCAAAAATTAAAGACTAAAAGTATTAAAAATATTAGAATACATGTACCGTACTATGTACTGCAATTGAAAAGATGACAATTGTATCCTACGATTTTGCATCATACTCTAGTGGAAAACTATATACCGGTTGTTCTTTAACAGCACCAATTTTTTCAAATTTCCTTCTCTTCTCGAGTCCATCAGTGTAGACAAGCTTCCTTTTTTACTTGCGTATTTTGCTTGGCAGCATTGATCAAGAAGAAATTGCTTTCCCCAAGTCCCTCAATAACAAATATCTTGATAGTTCATGGGGAATTTCAGAAATTAAAATACCAATTGATAGGTGCATTGTGCACAATTATGTCTAACCAGTTGATCACCAAATCTATGTTCAAAGATGAGCTAGCACATGTAATATGAACAAAAAAAAAACACCAACTCACCAAGAAAACTTCCAGGTGGAAAAATTCACAGCAAAATAATATATTAGCAGAAAAATTGAAATTACAAACCCATCAACCAATAACCCAATAAAAATTACAGATCAATCCATTTTACATAAAGGCTCAAATAAAAAAACTCTAGTTGAATTCCTTATTGACATCATCGCCCAAAAAAAACTCTAGTTAAAAAAATCCTATTGACATCCAAAACTCTAGTTGGCCTGGGCCTGATGGGTATCGGGCCCAAGCCAACTAATGATAAAAAAAAATAATAAAAGTTACATATAAAAGTGTCTTTTAGGTGGATGAGAGCGGTCGATACCCTCTTGTTCCACCACTGTATGCGGATTGAACCTTTATTTCTAAACCAATTACAATTTTTTGAAGCTATAGCTACGGTCTTAATCTTTTATGGATGGTAGCTATAATTTAATCTAGATATTATATAGCGAGCAAAAGTTTCTATACTCATGTTAAGGGAGCAGTAGATTACGCGGATCACCCTTTCCACATTTTTACTTTACAAAAAGCGCGAAACAAATAAATAAGATAATATTACTATGGTGACATAATTTA
Source organism: Morella rubra (assembly GCA_003952965.2). Taxonomy (NCBI): domain Eukaryota; kingdom Viridiplantae; phylum Streptophyta; class Magnoliopsida; order Fagales; family Myricaceae; genus Morella; species Morella rubra. Next base: position 39,014,096 of record CM025850.1, read on the forward strand.
GACATTTTGTAACGGGTAAAAGTTTTAGGATCATGAATAAGGGAGAGTAGACTATGTTGATTGCCCTATCCACACTTTCGTTTTTTTTTTTTTTTAAAAAAAAAAAAAACACCAAAAAAAGAAGATAATATCAACAATAACGTAACAAAATGGATAAAAAAAACACCAAACAAAACAAAGAAGATAATATCAACAATAACGTAACAAAATGGATCGCGCCAAGTCAAGGTCAGTGGGGGCCTCAATGAACGATGGACCATGACTCGTGAGGCAGAACACAGAGTACATAAAACAAGTTGCGTCGTGTAGAGGCATGAAATCGACCGTTAATTCCTCAGATCAATTCTCAATAATCGTCGGAGCAGGATCAGGCATTTAATAACGGAGTACTACTACTACCTAACATTGCCTTGAAAACAATATTCAATATATCAATTCCAAAAGTCGCAAAATGGGATTTGGCAACTTTGACTTGATTTCTGTACTGTTTAGCTTCAAATTGAAGGCTTAAAAATGGATACAATGATAAAATCAGGCTGACAAGCCCAAGGCCCATATTGTTGGGCCGAAATGAGTGATGGGTTAGAAGCAGGGCCGATGGGTCCCAAATAACCCACAGGTTGGCAACACTACTCTAATTTACAAGCACGAGTGCACGAGCGAGACAGAGAGTTGCGGAGGAAGAGAGAGATCTGAGATGGCGTGGGTGTGGTTGGAAGCAGCGCTACCTATGGGAATCATCGCGGGAATGCTCTGTATTATGGGAAATGCTCAGTATTACATCCACAAAGCCGCTCATGGCCGGGTATTATCCTGATTCTTCATCTTTCTTTTTGCTTCGAAATTAATTCTCATCGGTCATCCTTAAAAATGGTTATTTCTCGTCCTAACCGAATCCCTAATAGTAATTAACTAATTTTACAGCCGAAGCACATCGGCAACGACGTGTGGGATGTCGCAATGGAACGGCGGGACAAGAAGCTCGTCGAGAAGGCTTCCGCCGTTGCTCATAGTTAGAAGGGAATGAGAAAGGTATTTGATATTTCTTTCTTTAATTTTGTTTTGTTTCTGCTGTTCTGACTACATTTTCATCCCCCGTGATTTCTGTTGTTTGATCTTTTTAGGGTTTCGTTTCAATTTGCGATTGAGACTTTGGTTAATTAGACACTCCCAAAGTAAGGCGAAGCTTGTAGTGGATTGTATCCCTGCACGATTCGTTCAAGACTTGAAATTACGGCGCTGATATTTAGGCTGTAGTTGATTTTCGAGTAAATAAATAAGTTTAGAGTGGCGTCTTATTTCAGATATCTGGGACTTTTACCACTAACTTCCCAGTTGCTAGCTTGCTGACGTGCACCTTTTAATGTTGTTAAGATTTCCTGGTCTTCGGGCTTGCATCATTCCAGTGTGTGTGTGTGACTAATATACCATTTGAGGATTGTTTGTTGTGATTATCAGGTCGCCGTTGGATCAAATAAATTGTTTCAGAGGTAAGGATGCTTGTTTGCGTGTGTATCTGGATGGGTGAATGATATGATTGTCAATCGCTTGAAACTAGGATAATATATTGAATATGTGCACCTTTGTGCCCAACTGAAAAGGTGATTAGACAAACTTAGAAGGTTCTACGTACCAACAATGACTTCAAACCTGAATGATAATGCAACCTAAAGAAGGGTACAAAATATAGAATTTGCTAAATGGCATAAACAAAAATTTTGCTATAGATTTTTGATATTATGCATGAACGCAGTACACTATTCATTTCAATTGAGACTAATCTGAGTTTAGTTTGAAACTGTACGACTGAATTCAAGTAGGTTTCCAAAATTTCAAAGAAGTATCACAGTGAAAACTTCAAATGGTTGTGATTGGTGTTGCTGGATGAGTAATTTATACTTTTGCCTGGAGGATTAACAAATTGTATGATGCATTTCCTATATTCTAGGTTATAGCAGATGTAGACTTGTAGCTCTTCCTTTCCAGCACTTTAGTTCCATAAATGGGTTGTCTTTCTCATCAATCTGCAAATGTTGCTTCTGCCTCTGCAGATGTTATGCTATGTGAATTTAGAAGTTTGAATAGGTGGATATTTCTTGTGTTACATCATATTTCAAGCATTATACTTATCCAACACCCACCCCACTGCCCAAAAAAGAAGAAAAATACAATCAACAAAGGGGCAGAATGAAACAGACAACGTGGTGTTTGCTCCTCTGTTTCGGTGTGTGCGTTTTAGGTGGGTTTTTTTTTTTTTTTGGGGGGGGGTGTTGTGGTTCAAAATGGCTTTAAAAGATGAAGGTCATTATACACTTTTTGGGTCTCATATTGTATGCAGTTCTTTACAGCCAAGATCTTAAACTTCTGCAATAATTGATATCTATAGCTTTTTCTCCTGCTTTTAAATTTCCACAACTGAAGTTAAACAGAGAACATACGTCTCTAAAACTGCTCAATAGAAATAAATTATAGTTACTCAAGCTATACTGTGATGTTGTTCACATTTTGTGGAAGAACTTTATTACTTCTTGTCCGCATATCTTAATGTAACAAGTATTGTATTTAAATCCTCAATGCATTGAGTGGCTGGTATTTATTCTTATTCATCTTAAGTTACGTCATAAGCTGGTCCTTTTCTTATCAGATTGTTATGTGTAATAAATTTTCAACTACCAACCAGGCTTGAGAAAAGACTTGATGCTGCTTTATCACTTAAATGATTGAGAAACACAAGATATATTATTGGGGTTGTGTTTGTAGTATAGCACAGATTAGTTGGTGCAACTAATTGGGACCACATGCACTCTTTAGACTTACCATTTTATAGCTTCCTGATTCTTGCTGAGTTGGAGGTTCAGCTCAACTATGCCAAGTTCTCATATGAGTGTCCCTCAGATGGAGGTTTTACTTTCTCACGTCTTTGAAAAAATTTAACGCTCATACTTTTAGATTCTTCCCCTGCCCGCCTTTTATGCCTGTCGTATCATCAATATAGGCTTAAATAGTAGTCTGCAGCGCCACCCTTACCTCTGCCTTTATTGTTTTACATGCTTGTGTGGTTTTACGCTATCAGATTCCATGCTAATTTTTGGTAAACTTTGTGCTCACTCCAAGAGAAGTTCTATTTAATGGGATCTTTTAATTTTAGCTCCTCCCTTCTTCACTCAGCTTTGCTCTTTCTGTCCAAGCATGTTGGTTTGGTTGTGTTCATTTAATATCTTCTGTCTTGTTAAACGTATCATATTTGCAACAAAATGCAGGAAGCTTTGCCAAGGAACCCCTGAAGCAGGAATAAACCGCCAGCAATGCTGCAGAGCCTCAAGGGCAACTTTGGTCTTATTGTTTGTTGTTTTCTTTGGATGAACTACCATAAGCTTTGTACTATATAGGAAAAATATTCTGTTCTCCAACTACTTGTGTTGACTCTGAAAATTTGATTTCTGAGAGCTTTGTTGAATTATGAGAAGCCTGTATGGTAAACTTTATTTGTTCTACCTGGAAATATGGAGGGTTGGCTTCATAACATCGTAAGAACTAGGTAATTTGTAGATGATCCTGGGGAGCAGAAACCTTGGAGATACAGACAAGGAGGTGAGAGGTAACAGAAGGGAGCAATTGAGGAGGGCAAGATAATTGTCCGTTGTCTATACCTATTACCTTGTATTGAATTGAGCTGTTCCGGGGCAACACCAAGTAGTATAATTGCTGTGGACATTTTATCAGTTTGAGAAAAGAGAGCCCACGCATGATTATCGTACTGTGTTTTGCTGCAGGACTTTTCTCCCTTTTCGGCTGCATTATACGGTATCGTGGAGTTCTAGATGGAGATTAGGCTGAACTAAACACGTTTATATGAACCGGAAATATTAATCACCCGTCTACCTATCTGTTCTATTGACGAGGCCCAAATGGGAAACCACTTTCAGACAATGCTAAATAAGGCCGTCGTGTCATGCGTGAGCGGTTGCTTGTCTCTAATGCCGAACCTTCCAGACCAGCATATGCTTCGAATCTTGGAGACCAGAAAGATCTATATTCAACAAGTACCAAATACAAGAAAAATAGCTTTCTACATCTAAGCATGTATATTGAATCATTTTGCACCAACAAAACATTATGGCAACAATGCTGTCATACTCGTCATAAACATTTGTGACACAACATTATTTTCATATCAAAACCTTTAGTACCAACAGTATCTCGTCAGGAGGTACTCTAATTTCTTGATCTTTACATATTAACTACCTAAACAGTAAAAAGTGATTGGATTATGGGTTAAAGTTCTTAACTTTTGAAAATTCTAAAAGGTTTTTTAAATTATCTGTCTAAAGAAAACCTTTAGTCACGCACCCACAAAAGCATACTAATGTTCGTGGGTGCAAAACCAGAATCTTGAGGTTATTAATGGCGGCGACTCTTTTTGATTTCCCCCACAAACACAGGTAGTTTATGGCTGGAGCTATTCGGTAGGGATAGCAATAAGTTGAGCACATTAATTATGGTGGAAAGAAAAAGAAAAGGAAACTTCAAATAGATTGGTACGTTGGGATTTCAAAGCAGGGATTAGTGTCTCAGAGATTGTATTTGCAGTACATGTTTAAGCGAAAAAGAACCTTAAAATCAATGTGGTGGAGGAGAAGAAGAAATGCGTCAATGTGAGGTTAAAAGTTGTCAGTGGCTCCATCATATAATCTTCCCGTGGTGCTGACATCTGATTCCCTGTCACTTTTGATATCGTAATGGACTCACCTGTGTGCTTTTGGGGCTATTATGTACGAATACTGATAAATAATGCAGTAAAAATTAAATTATATATAGTAGGGTTCAATAGAAAAAGAGCTCGTTAGATTCCTCCAGTCTTTTTTTGTCCTCTTTGGTCCGCTTATGGAACCTCTATGTTGATTTTTCAAAAAAGTAAAAAAAAATTTGCCATATTCTCGGGGTGGTTGGGAAGAGAAGCATCCTCCTCCAACTGACAAATAAAAGAAAAACGAAGCCTTTGACTGACTGTGTTTTCTGGCAAATAGGCATCTACGTCGATGCTTATTAACATTGCGGTTTGACCGATCCTCTATTAGCCTAGCTGGTAGTCTTTTTTTTTCTTTTCGTTGGCTGAAAAATTGTGAGCTGGTGGTCAAATGCAGTACAGAAATAACAGCCTTTTACCTGCTCAAGTCCCTTTCATGGGCGGTGACCATCAGGCATCCGGAGAACCAAATGGACGGCTGGTTCTAAAATACACTTGTCCACAAGTACGCCGCGCCAATTAAGCCTCATGCCCACCTGCGTGCTTAATGAAAAGTTCAAGCATTAATGACCAGTGTTATTACCAGATGCAATTATTATCAAGGAATAAATGTATTCTGGTCTGGCTTCGCATTCCTTATTCTTTTTCTTCAACTTCTTCTTGTAATGCTTGATATATCTACAGTTTACTCATACCCTACACAACTTGACCCTTCTCAGGCAAACTGAACAAACACTTAGGTTTATGCATGCTTTGATAATACCAGGAATCAGAAATAAGAAGTGGGGAAAATTGTCTGCTTCCTGAAGAAACAAACCCCAACAGTCAGAATGATCTTTGCATCAGAAATCTAAGTAGTGCAGATTGCCTACAGCTTGAGAGATGCTTGAAATCAGGCCAAAATATGCATATCACATTCTTCTTAAAAGCTAAGAGCACATGACCTGATAGAAATTCCCTCAACCGGGGAGGGAGAGATAATTGAAATCAGTGGCTGGAGCAACCCAAAATTAACATAGGAATACTGCCGTGCCCACATCATGATTGCGATTATCCAACTGGTTTCATGTTACATAGAATTTGACGACAACAGCAACAACACAGAAAGAAAAGGTGACATAAGATTTTATTCCTCGTCGATTGGAGAACTCAATTCATCACATATCAAATCACGTTGGGCTACACACCATAATGAATCATAAAACTATGGACGACTGTGTGAGTGATTACACAAAAATCCTATATTGACCACACTAAAACCAACAGCCTACCAAGAAACAAAACGGGAAGGGAACACCACCAAAAAAAGGTGTGCTTTGGAAGAATTTCTGAATATGAACTTGAATATGAATGGGATTTGGATGACAGTGGAAGCTTGTACAAACTGTAGGAGTCAGGGTGCATATTCACTTTCGAGGACTGGTTGTGTTCGAGTCACCGTTGCAGCAGGAGCTTTTGTACTCCCAACTGTGGTCATATGCAGGGCTTCTCCTTGGTCTGCAGCCCTTTCCATCTGTTGCATTTTCTTCCGGTGCTTGAACTTCCTCACCCAAAGAACCAGAAATGTCAAGAACACCAACAACGCTAATCCACCCAGCACCGACCCAACAATTATCCCGACTTTTGAATTACTCTTCTTTTTCGGACCTGCATTTGGAGCTCCTCCACTTGGTGTAGGAGAGATTGGTGATGGAGAAGGAGCAATAGACTCGACCACAATAGAGAAATGCCCCTGTTGAATTGTTGTACAAATATTACCGGATGCCAAATCGCTAAAATTGTGAAATCCACGTAAATCAAACCAAACACACTTTGCAACAGCTCCAACAGGGGCTGATTTGACATCTGGAAATTGAACTGATATGGGACCATCAGTTGCCGTTATATTTAGTTCTGGTAAATCTGTAGCTGACAAGTTTGAAGCACTATAAGCAAGAAGACCCAGAACTGGTGTTAAGTAGGTGTAACCAGGTAAAGGGTAATATTTCACAGACCAATTGCCCAAGTTTTGGTAGACCAAAACAAGCCTCTGCACATATGGTTGCTCGGTAACTCCCATGGGGATACGTAACTCTTTGTACATGGGAACGCCTCTTCTATACAAGCTACCGCTCCTAAGCCTGAGTGCCGCAATCTTGATCCCAGTCAAATTTGAGGGAACATCCCCTTCGAAGGGAATGCCTGTCTTTGGATGACGAAAAGCCCTGAAAGCATAGTCTTGGAGCAGCGCATCCAGAGCCCGTGCAGGGCTTCCTGAAGACCCAGAAGTGGATTGAGCCCCGAGGGGCGGCAGGCAGAAGAACCACATCAATAGAATAAGCATCGAGAGACTTCGAAGAAGAAGTCCCATCGATGCTTTGGAATATTTTAACAATTTCAGCTCAATGCCACTGAAATCTTGACCTCGTAAAATCTCAAAGGGTACCCAGATGGTCAACACCAGAAATATGTATATATTTAACCCCTCAGATCCTTAGAATGATGACGGAGATATGGAAATCTGCCCAAAGAAGCTTCAAATTGCTTACTCGGAGGCACGTCTAGCTCTCGTAAATGGAAACAACGGGTAGTCGGGAGTGTAAAAAGAAGCTTTGATGTTCTCAGGGAGTGTAGGAGATCGTATAAAGCAGCTTTGAAGGTTTCAACCGTTGTAGCCCCTTCTGGCCTGATTTCAGAATACCTTTATTTCCCTTTTGGAATCCTTGTAAAAGAAGCTCTCAAGGGGAATCTTTTGAGCATTATTACATTTCTCCAAGGAATTGAAACCCTGATTCCTCGCCATTTCCCCATTGGTAAAGACTAAACCAACCAATAATTGAGAGTAAAGCAACCAAATCCCACACTTGGGAGATAAATCTTCTGGTTGAAGCTTTAAACGGTCACCAAAATGCAAAACGAACCCAGTAATTACTACAGACCAATAATCAAGGGCAACCGTATCAAAATATAGCAGCAGGAGGCAACTAAATACCTGATCTCCGCATAGATTACAGTGATGGGATTTCAGTAGAAAACCCTATAGCCAGCCAAAGTTTCCGCCAGCCAACAGACAATGGGCAGAACGTCCTGCTTACAGTTTTCCTTGAGACCGACCAAAACATGCAAAACCCAAATTCCCTTCCACCAAGAAATCCACAATGGCAAATCTATTAAGGGGCCCCAGTGCACAGTATATCACCCACCAGAAAACGCATAAAACCCTATAGCCTTCAGGCATATCATTATTCAATTCCAGGGGAAGATCACAGGAACAGCTCCGCAGTACCGCCGACCGATATCAAACTCCCCAAACGGCCTGCATTTGGGATAAATCTGGAGGACATCACTGAGATAAGCGTGGTCGGCGCAGATACTCACGGAGTGTGGAAGGGATCTAGAGCTTTTCGCTGAAAGTGGTGGAAGGAAAAAGAATTAGAGTCGGGCGTCTTTTTATTGGTTTGTTTGTATAGAGAAAAGCTAGCGACGTTAATGGAAATGGTAAAGACCGGGAGAGACTAGAGAGCAAAGAGTGAGGAATGGGGTTCGGAAGTTGGAAAGAAGGAAAATTGCCGAGAAAATCTAATAAATAGCTGAGGAGATAAGCTTCTGAATGCAGATTGGGGGGGAAGGGGGGGAGGCAGCCGGGACGGACCGGTTGAAGTGGAATTGAAAAAGACAGAGAGGAAGAGAGAAAGAAAGAGAAAAAAACAAGAAGAAAAAGTAGAAACAGCAAGGGTATCGATTTCCATATTTCCATATAAATTTGCTTTTATTACTTGCTTTAATTCGGAAGAAAACAAAATGCTAAATTTAGTATTTACAGGTGTGTAAATGTGATAGAATAAACTTTCCTTCCCACCCCCAATTAAATTAATTATTTTGACTTCCTGCTTTTACCCTTTTACCCTCTCCGCGTTGTGCCTGAAGTCGTATTCGACTTCGTTTTCAGTGTGAACGGTTAAATGGACCAACAATATTTTGGCGGAATATATGGCGAACCAAGCCTACCTTATCGTAGAGTCCACCAACGGGACAAAAGGAGAAATAGCCCTACGCAGCTGGTCCACAAAGACCTGTGCGGCTGTGCCTTTCACATTTAATTTTTTTCCTTTTTCGTTTTTCTTTTTTGGTTTTCCTCTAGTCTATATACGAGTGAATTACCTTGTTCTGCCTCTATTCCAATTTTGCAATAAAAGCGTTGTTTTCAAAAATAAATAAATAAAAGTACAATGGCATCAAATGTATGCACAATTCCTCTGTTTGCTTCCTAATTCTCCAATTTCTAGAAGTCATCATTTAATAAAGTCAGATTAATCTGACCTGTGTGATTTGGAGAGGTGTATCAGTTCATTAGAATAAACTTACTAATAAACTGATATAGCACTCCAAATCACAGTTATTTCAGCCTGATTAAGAATCTCGTAATTATCCAAAAAGACTCATTTTTTTCCTTTTTTGTTTTTATTTTTTATTTTAAATAAATGATCTGGTCGAGTCCTGTAACAGTGCAATTCCTTTATTTTAATATGAGAGGTGGATATAAATATCAATATATTAAAGAATAAGCATGAACACAATACAAAATATGTAATATAACAGTGAAATGTGGTTTTGATGCGCTATTATTAAGTCGGATTTCCAATTAGTTGAAAATTGACTCTTCCGCTTACCAAAAAAGAATACATATTTTGATTCTTCCATCTATCTTTCGTCTAAAAGAAATTGATGGAGCTTCCGCATCCTGCCCAACGGTCCATATCAAAGGCCTTATACAATCCATTATTGCTTCGTCAATATTTATTAAATTAAACAGATTCTGAAAAGTAAAGGAGAGAGAAAGAGAGGTGGAGATTGGAGAAGGAAGCCAGAACGGTCCCCTTATACCACTCGACCCTCGCCGCGCCGTACCCAATCCATATTCCATTCCCATCGGATACTGAAGTGACAATTACCCACACCAACATTAAACACATGACACGTGTCCATTTTATAAGACGGCTGGAGGATCGATTTTATAAAATGCTAAACCAATTTTGCTACAAATCTCCTTAAATGGAGCTTTTAATAATGCACCATTGCACCGGACTTTTAAGAATTATTTTTCAACATTCAAACTAATTTCACAATTTTACCAAAAAAAATATATATATTTTATGTCTAGAGAGGAAGTCAATTGTAAAAGTATGAACTTTCTAAAATTAGAAAATTAGATGACAACTTTCGTCCCTCCACTCTCGTATATATAAATAAATATTTAGCAAGGAGTTTATTTTTGCCAATTTTTTTTAAAACCTTTGTCCAATGAATTATAAATTATGTCAGTTATTTTTTTGTATAACGGAAAAAAAAATTCAGGTACACATTTACGTATACCATGAGTGTGTGCCTAAACCTTTACAGTCACTTGAGCTACCGGATTATTTGGGATTGTCTTCTTTAGTTTGTTCGAGAGGTTAAATGTTTTTTTTCTTTTCATTTAATATTAGCCGAGATTTTATTAATTGAGTTGACTGAGCCTCAGCTACATTGAATTATGAGAATACGCCAGTGGGCCCACTTGCTCGAGTTTGGTAGACATGTATCGGGGCCTCGCTTTGCATAGAATCGGGCGAATAATTGATTCGAAGAAACGAATGAACCCCAAGAGTCCAAAGAAGACAGAATTTTTCTCTACACAACTGCAGCCTTCTGGATGAATTATGAATATAAAAAGCAGTGCCAGCTCATACCAGGGGAATCTGACCCGTTCCTGTAACGATACGCTTTGGTCCACTCGCTCTAAAGTACGGCGTATGCACATGCCTGGCGCATGTGACCCTCCTCCCAAACGCCTGTTTTTGCAAGGTTTCGGAACTTCTTTTTTTTTCCCTTTAACAGCCCAAACGGTCTCACGTGCCTGAAGTTAAAAAGCACTCGCGGTGTGAATGGCGAACGGAGACGGAGATGGTAAAGCTAGCGCCGTGACGGGCGACCGAAATCACTATTTTGTCCCTCGTGTTAAAGAATGGACACGGTTGTGGGGAGTAAGTAGGCGGGGATTATAAAAGTTTTTTTGTCGTGTAAAATTATGAGGAGCGCTCGTGATGCAGATCCGTCGTGTTGCCAATGCGAAGCTCTTTTGTAATTGTCTCTCCGTGTGCTTGTGCGTGTGAGTTTGCGTGCGAGAAAAAGGCCATTTTGTTGTTTGCTGTCATTTCGGGCCCATCACAGTCTCCCTTGTGTTGCTTCCAGCCCGATTCCACACTTACCTACTCCTCTTCTCACCCCATTTTTATTTGTTAATTTAATTTCCGCTGTCCGTTCCTTATTCATCCTAACTTATATTTTAAAGAAGGAGACCATGAAGGATAATAGAATTGTTTTTGTTTTCTCGGCGGATAATAGAATGGTTGACCTTTCTTTACATTAGCAAAGGAGTAATGGATAGCGTAGAAAGAAAAAAAAGAAGAGTAATTTCGGTTTATTTTTTAATGCGGTCCATTTTTTTTTTGGTAACGACAGAAATTTATATTTGAAGGTAACTTTTCATTTAGTCCAAAGAAAAGAAAACTCGAGACAACTGGGAAAAAAAAAACTTCTTTTTCATCTTGTGAGAATTTACTAATTATTGATGGGTTAGATATTTCTCGATTATCTTGTCTAGACCAGCCCAATAAGAGCGTATAAATTTTACAGAGAAAGACCTAGAAAGTAAAGAAAGATCTATGGGCTCCATAAGGCCCAGGCCCAGAAAACTCCCCCAAGTACGCAAAAAAAAAGTAATATTGATATAAGACCACTTTAACTCTCTACACATATATCCACGACTCTAACTTGAGCATCGGAAGTTGACCCTACGGAAAATTCCCGCTCATCCCTCTTCATTGTACAAACCTCCTACCCAAAAGACTAGATTGGGGCTCATGCTCATCAGGCAGACCACATCAGATTTTTGCCTCATCAATTATAAATAGGATTTGATGCCTAATTCAAGGATGTTTTTTTTTTTTGGGAGAATGTTTCAACCAATTTTAAACAAATATTACATCCAATTTCTTCCGTGAATTTATTAGGCCGAAATCGGTCGGATTAGGAAGCAAAATCAAGAATAACCAATTGGCGCCACACATATTTCACATTACATGTTGGAAGTATAATAATAGGGTTAATTACAAAAACCCTCTCAAACTTTGCCACTTATCCCAATATCCCCCCTAAAATATAACTCGTGGCAGCCGGCTCCACGAACTTACAAAAACGTCATAGTTTCATTTTTGACTCGTTTCTAAACGAAATCTTCAACGCTTTCCGTTACACTTGAGTGACACGTGAGGTCGTTCATATCAAAAGACCAAAACGTCCATATTAATTAGAATGAATGTTGAAAGTGAAATGAAGTGGCCAACCCAGACAACGTTGAAGGAAATACCCACCTTTCTCACCTGAAACTGAAGAACCCTTTTCTTCCTCAAATCAACGGTTTTCGAACTTGAATCAAACACGTCTGTGTGTATCGAAGAAGCGTTGGAGGTAAGCCACCTAATTCCAAATGCTTTTGTTGTTTATTTTCTTTCGCCCAAATTGACTGATTTAGGATTTAGTGGGTTCTCTGTTGCTTGCGAATGGGTAGTGGGTAGGGTCAATGTTGGGAGAAAAGGATGCTTGCAACTTCTTCCCGCATTTGTTGAAAATGTAGGGTCAGTGTGTTGTATTTTTTGAAGTGTCGGTCAGGTCATTGTCGGTAGGGTCAGTTTGCATTCCCCTTTTGTTCTATCCTCGAGTTGTCCCCTGCTGTTTGCAAAATGCAGCACTATTGGGTAAAATGGTGATTGGTAAACTGCCGAATGTTTATGTTATTTATTAAGCTTAGTGGTCCCCTCCCTCCATTATATCATGTGCTTCCCAATAAGTGTGCAGTTGTTTGTCTGTTTGCTAATTTTTTAAGCACCTGCCTTTTTGCACTTGCCATTTGCTGTAAGTCTTGGCCTTTATATAATATAGGCCTTTATATAATATAGATATAGGCTAATTGTTACGGTGCATTCCTCATATGTTGGTATTAGCATTTTCTAGAAGTCATGACAGGTACTGCTACTTGTTTGTCTATTCTCCAATCATTTGTCAACTCTAATGGTTCTTATGGGCACTATTACATTAGTTGATTAATATTGTTGTGAAGCTGTTATATTTCAAGAAAACATGGCTACCATTGGTAGAAGACTAAAGTTTGTACTTTAATGGCTTTAATTGTTTATGACTAGATACCATAATAAATTGATTTTCAGTCATAGTGTGTTGTCTAAATGCAAAAAAAAGAGGTCAAATAAAAGTGTTTGTTGCTCACTAGTCTTTGTTGCATTCAATTCACATGTTAATGTGTTTCAAGTAGAAGACTTTTAATTGTTGTTCTTTTAATTGTACTTTTAATTGCTTTAAGTTAATAGCTGTACTTTGGTATTAGCATTTTAGGTTGTATGGTTGAAACGTGCAATACCTGCAGTTTTTTATGATGCCATTTTTCTGTTTTGATTTAGATACTGTTTTTGGATTCACCAAAAGAAAGTGATCCGCTTCGAGTACTTTTATTACCACTTCGAAAAAGGTAATAAAAGTACCTTCTGCTTATATCTTCTGCGTGGGGTTATGTGACTTTTATATGTGTTAGCCCAAAGTTGTTTTGCAAACAATCCATAATTGATTTTGATGATAACAAAAATTCTAAGTTTTGAAGGATTTTAGATTTTACATTGTCAATCATCTTTTCTAAAGGATTTATTTCAAATATTGAGGTTATCTCTCTAAAATATTTATAAGAGGACTTGAACACCATTACATAAGTTGATAAGATCAATTTTTCATATTGTAGGTGTTTAAAGAAGTGTTGGAATGGATTGGACACTTTTAAGTTGATTTTCTCTCCAGCAGTTATATGTGTCGACACATTGCACTTACTCAGAATGCAAAATTCTGGTGTCGACAGCATTTTCAGACTAAGTGTTCAATGTGTCGACACATTGAAGACAAGTGTCGACACATTGCACTAACACCCAAGAGCATGTTTCCAGGCCAAGTTTTAATGTGTCAGCACATACCATCAATGTGTCGACACATAGTGCGAATTTGCAGAAATCCTGGAATGACACCAACTCATCCAAAAAGTTTTCAAATGGTCTCAAATGACCTCCAACGGCACTCAAACTTTACAAGAAAACCCTTGAAGCCTAGAGGACTATATATAGAATGAGATAGAGAGAGAAAAAGCAAGGACTTGCATCATTATTCAAAATCTACCTCCGATAGAGAGAGAAAGCAAGATCCAAAGATTACATTTGCTGATTCCTCCAAGATCAAAGCTCTCATTGTTAAATCTTCTTCTCGTGCTTATCCTTGACGATCTAGCCTCCAAAGAGAGAGAAGTTTCTTGAAGAAGAGACAACACACTTGCAATCAATCGTGCCCTAACTTCTAGAGAGAGAAAGTGCTTTGAAGAAGAGGGAAGACCGCACCTACCAAAAAAGCTTGTGCTCCTACTTGCCAAACTTTAGGTCTCATTCAAGAATCTTGTCTTCTTGCACTTTATTGAGCTTTTCACTTGCTGATTTGGCTTAAAGAGCCATTCCACATGTTGTGAGCTTTCCACTTGCATATTCGACTTTGTGAGCCATTTTATTGTACCCATCTATTGTAAAATATTTGAGTGTTGGGAAAACACTTGGTCCTACTTGTGAGAGTAGAAGAAATCCCTTGGGTTTTGGGATTTGTGAAAGAGTTGAAGCGTGAGCTCGAAAAACGCTTTGTAAAGGTTCCTTAGCACCGGGAAGTTAAGGTGTATTTGCTATTTGGAGAATAGTGAAGGAAGCCCAAGGAAGTCAATAGCCTTGGGGTGGACGTAGGCAAGTGTTGGCCGAACCACCTAAAATTACGGTGTCATCTCTATAACTCTATCTTCTTACGTTTCAGTACATATTTATACTTGTGGAGATTTATGCTTTATGCTTTATCATTATTGCATATATTTTGCTTAGCATTATACACATTCAAATCTGCATTATTAATTGTTAGGTCTATTTTTCAAATCTAGGTTTTTATTGAAAAAGACTAAGTTTTTGATAAACCCAATTCACCCCCCCTCTTGGGTTGTTATTTAGACTTTCAATATGCTTATAACTTAGTCACTGTGTGGGGTTATGCTCATTATGTCTTATTTGCATCTCTGCACGAGAACTACTATTGTGTGACAGTTTCAAATAACTTAATGCTAGGGTACTCCGGGTTGAAATAACTTAATTGAAATATGTCAATTACTCCGCACTTTTCTTAATGGTCTTTTCTCAAATGATTTATTAGGTATTAAAAATATTGACATGTTTTAAAACTAATTGTGATGGATGATTGCAGGTGCTGTTACAATGAGCAAACACGTTGTATTATTCGAGGTAAATCATGGGGGAGGTTTCAAAGATCACCACACACCGAGTATGTTGGAGGGCAAAAAGTATTACACAATGAGCCTTGGGATATGGACTGCCTCTCATTTTTTGAACTAGAAGGTATATGTAATGAGTACGGATACACAACTGGTGATCTCATGTATTATGTGCACCCAGCGAAGACACTTGATGATGGGCTGATTCTCTTGAAGTCAGACATTGATGTTTTAGAAATGGTAAGCTGCCACATAGGCCACCATTTAATCATTTTGTATGTTTTTGGGTTTAGAGAAGAAACCAGCAATATTCAAGTTAAACAACAAAGGTATAAGTTGGCCGTAAATAAGAAGGGGACAATGGAAAAGGGAAAAAAAGTGGTTGAAGACACAGAAGAGGAGCCTCAAAGTGCTTAGTTGATTATTTTTTTGGAGGCTGGGTATATATTGGGCTGCTGGTTGGTGCTGTTTTTTGAGCTGGGATGTAGTGCTTAGTTGATGGTTTTTTGGGGGGCTGGGTACATATGGGCTACTGGTTGGTGCTGTTTTTTTTAGGCTGAATTTACAGCATGTACACATTGTAAAGTTGTATCCTATTTTGATATGGATAAATTTGTGAAGTTGTATTCTGTTTTAGGGGCTGAAGTTGTATCCTGTTGTGATATGGACAAATTTGTCTACAGTTTACATTGTATTACGTTTTATGATGGACAATTTGAACATGTTGTATTAAAGGATCTCTTGAAGATATTGCAAATGGACAATTTGAACATCTTGAAATCAATTTCAATTTAGCGAGCTTCTAGGTTCCAAAGGGATATACAATCATTTATGCTTCTTTTGCTCCACTTTCTTGGCAACAACCGGACCGTATTGGTCTCTGTTTTTGTCGTCAAAGATATCGTTACAAAAATAAGGACTTTTTCGACTTTGCTTGGGCAATGAATTTTCATTGTTTGTATGGCCTATGGGCAATATACAGGGTCAGTTTCTGCTACATGAATGAATTCACTCCGTCCCTCACTGTGTTTTTCATTTATATTTGGTTTGATTACTATTTATTGGTTAATTCACACCATGTCCTCGTTGTGTTCTTTGGCTGCAAATCTGATTTCACTAAACTAATAGAATTTGTGCCTGAAAAAAATACGATTTTACGTAAGAATGTTCGTATACCAAATTACACATTACAAACAAAATAGGGATAACCAACTGATATATGTTCTAGTTTCCTAAACAGACTACTAACCTATAAAATAAACATACTACTACAATTGACATCACTGCCAAAGCAACCTTGTACTCCTTCACTTGCTTGCGATGTTTTTTAACCTCTTCCTTGTATTTCTTCTCATGGACGCGATGTTTTTGAACCTCCTCCTTATGTTTTTCAACCTCTTCCTTCAAGATTTGCACTTCGTTCATATCGAAATTTAAACGTTTTTGCATATCTCGCATGCGTTTCAACACCCTCTTCCCGTAGTCACACATTGGAGGATCAACTCAAGCAAAAAATCCACATGTACGTTTAATCTTATAATTCGGACAACTATAGAATCGACAACCAAAATTGTGCTCCGTGTACGACGTCTTCATGTAGGTTGTAACACCACAATAACATTGTGGGCCGCTAGAATTTGCCCCACTTTCTGTAACCGAAAAGCTCCAACCATTATTGGAAGAAGACATCACAAAGGTCTGGAAATTGCAACAAAATGAGAAAACCCTTAGCTGTATATATATATATATATATAATACATACATCAATTATAACAGAACAAAATGAGACAAAGGGGACATAGCATGAGACAAAGGGTGCATTAAAATAGTATATCATAGAATTAGACAACTAGTGACCAATGAGAAACCAATACAATGTTTCATTAAAAAAAATTACCCCCTTTTTTTTGGACAGATTTGTAGGTCTGAAAGGGTGCATTAAAAAATTTCATTATCCACATGGCATCTTTGCAGCATACGCATTAGCATAATTTAGTCATTCTTTCCAGTTTATCACTTACAATAACCTTAGATTTATTGCTAGACATCAACCATTGTATTGGAAAATAATTAACGGTGAGATTTTCAGAAATGCACCTGCTACCTAGGAACTCTAGGGGATATTAACACTGAAATTTTAGATGGTGCTAGAATCAGAGATAATACATATGTTGTATATCCGACTGTAGAGCTCCACATGGAATTTCTGCAGTATACATACCAAAAAATAACCATTATTGCTTTCTATAAAACTCAAAAGGTGCAGTAAGCTATTTCCCTTTTTTTTTTTAAGCTTTTTTTAGATCTTGTTATTTATTCCCCTATCGGCATTAGCATTTTTTAGGATGGAAATTATATTGATGTAGAGAGCAGGTAAGATAGTGCCGTTTATTTTCAAAGCTTGTTTTTTAAATCAGCCATGTTTTCGCACTCTTTGAACCCCTATTCGCAAGCCCTAACATCATAACAACCTATTGGCAAACAAATTTAAGGGAATAGGGAAGGATTAGAGAATGTACCTTGCGAATATGAGAAGAAAATGACAATGCCTAACGGACCCAGATCTTGCGTGGAGTTCCGACAGCTTGGGTGGTGGGTTTCTTTGCTTCGACAGCTTTGAAGGGCTGGTGTCATTATGCCGCACGAATGGGCTTTGGTTTGCAATGAATAAACGTTCTAATTAATGGGGGTGTTTTGGTCTTTTGATATGAACGACCTCACGTGTAACGGAAAGCGTTGAAGATTTCGTTTAGAAACGTGAAAAATGAAAAACGTTTTTGTAAGTTCGTGCCATCGGGCTGCCACGAGTTATATTTTAGGGGGATATTGGGATAAGTGGCAAAGTTTGAGAGGAGTTTTTGTAATTAACCCATAATAATATAAAAGTGTCTTCTTCGTCGTACGTAAACGAATATCACTTTAAGTTGTCTCTTCTCAAGTGGCTTTCGAAGGAAATGGTTTTTTTTTCTTCTTCTTCCAATAAAAGATGAGATGAGATGAGATGAGATGAAATGAGGCTCCTATATAAATTATTCCAAGGAATAGAGAGAGAGATTGTTCTTCATACTTAATTATCCCTTTTTCCGGAGGTTCAAGTTATGCTTAACTTAATCTCGCAGTTGCTGTGAAATATTAAAAGGGGAAAACAGATTCGATCGCAGCACTAAACAAAAACAAAAAACTATGAAATGTCGAGGCCAACACTGATGGCCTCCGCGCAGCTGAAAATCGATATATAACATAGTTTTTAATTTTTAATTTTGTTTTATATATATACACGGCACATAGAATAACAGATCAAAACATATACTCCAGGTCCAATTAGGAATTCTTTTGGGGCCTTTAGATTTGAAACTAATTGTTAAAAAATAAAAAATAATCAATTATTCTCCCACTCTATAACTTATAATGCTATATTGAGAAGAGAGTATTTATATTACATGGCAATTTAAATCAAACCCAAACACTCATAACTTATTCAATGGATGTAACAGCAGAATTTACAATCCTGATATGAAAACTTATATACTCCACCGACAAGATTTAAGTCCAAAATAGAATCATCTTAGATTTATAAGAGTTATTTAATAAAAGATATTGATACTTATTATTTATAAGTGAAAAATACACTTTTTCACCAAAAAAAATTATTACTTATTTTGTATTTTGTACTTTAAACTATCACGTTTGAAAGATTTTCACCCACAAATTAGTCATCTATAACACATTGCACTAACGTCTAATTTTTTCCATCAAATTTAATGGAAATTGATTTTTTTTTTAAAAAAAAAATATGAAATGTCGATTATACTCGTAAAAAGGGTATAATCGTCATTTTATTTAAAAGGTCAATTTTCATCTAATTTGACCGAAAAATAAACGGAAAGTGCAATATCTCATACGTGATGATTTAGGATATAAAGTACACATCTAATTGTAGTGTCGATCACAGCTCAATATTTTCTTGATCTGAATCACTCCATCAGGTAAAAGCACATATTTTTTAGAACATGTCCTCAAGAGAACATTACCCAAGAGCACGTTCCATACAGATTTTTTTGAATTTTAGAATACAAAATATTCTACAATCAAACATCATTCTTAACACTACATAAAAATAACTAAAAAACGCATACCAATAAAATTAATATCACCATATTCTCAAAAAACTTAACCGAACACCCTCTAAGTGACATGCATGTTAGGGATCACAAATTCGAACACGAATCACGTGTCTCCTTATATTATAGTTTAATGAAATCATTGCTTGCAGAGTGTAAATATTCATCACTTTTTTTTTTAATAAAAAGAGGGAAATTGAAAATTATTGAGAAGCAATATTCAGAAAATGAAAGTCAGCAACTGAAATGGGCAGGCAGGTTGAATTGAAGTGGGTCTAAATGTCGTCTAAGAGAATCTAACCCATAGACAGATGGGTATTACAAAATCCGGGTGGGCTGTGTAAAAACAACGTCCAGAAGTCCCAAACTCCCACGCGCAAAGCAAACTGTTGTCGGGAAGATGGGGCAAACAAATAACGGGTGGATTTTCATGCCGCCTCCAGCCCCCGCAAAATCATACATTGAATGAAATGAAATCCAATACCAAACTAAAAATTGGCGACAAGCATGCTAACATGTTTGATGTTTCTCTTATAATTAAACAAGAAAGAAGGAAAACAGAGATACGTTTGATTTGCTTAGGAGTAAATTAAAGAGTTCGTAGGTTGTTTAATAGCTCGGGTGTTATGGATTGCAATGGAAGTTGAAAACATAATCGAGTCAATCCTGGATGGCGGTTTAGGAAGATTTATAGAAGACCCGTTGCCTGCCTGACTGCCTATGTATGGATGCTTCTATCCCTCTATATATGCATGCCTATATGATAATATAATAAGGATCAACTCGAGGAGCTTTCTTTCTTGCTTCTTTGTTATTTATTCCTCTCTCTTTCTCGCGCTCTTCCTCGTTCAACTAAGAAGATAGATAAGAGTACCGAACGAGATTAAAAGAAAAGAAAAAAAGAAAAGAAAAAGATTAAACAAACAAAAGTGTTTAGCAGTCCCATAAACTCCTCCATCAAAGCCAAAGGTCAGAGAGGTCTCTATTGCCCTTCTTCGCCTTCCTTCTCTGTTCTCCATTTCCCAGTCTTTGACCGATCGAAAACCCTTGCTTCTTTTTTTTTCTTTTTCTTTTTTTTTCGTTTCTCATTCTGTACGCCCTCGTTGGTCTGCGAGACTAATCTTTGATCGAGCGTAGCAGTCGATTTGAAGCTGCGGAGAAGAGGGGAAGTGCAGATTGTTTCTGGTCAATCCTCTTCATTCTTGCACCTGCGAATTAGGGTTCGCATGATGGTGGTGACTATTTGAATTTCGAGTGGGTCTCAACGGAGTTGCGCTGTCGAAGGTAAAAGCTTGACCTTTTCCGTCTCTCCTCTAATTTCTTTGTATCATCGACTCTTTTTTTTTTTTTTTTTTCCAAGTTTATTTCGACCTTTTCTTGCTCTGCACGGGGTATGAGATGCTTTCCCATCATGTCATTTATGTACATGATGCAGGACGTGTTTTGGGTTGATTAAGATGCTTATCGTTCTCATTATTATGACTGTGATTTAATTTAGGGTTAGGGTTAGGGTTAGGGAATTCGACCGAATGGAAGCTTCAGGAAGCAATTCCGACAGCGCGTACAGGAGAAGGTATGGATTGCCATCTGCTTCCAGTATCATTCAGGCACCACTCTCGGCCTTGTTGGAGTACTCCGGGCTCCTTCGTGGCAGCAATTCCAGGTCCAATCACCAAGAGACAGAGAGTTTGATCCATGGACGCCTCTCTTCTCTTCATGCTCAGCTGGACCAAACTACGACGACGAGTGCCACCAACCACGGGGAGGTCTCCATTAGGATAATTGGTGCGGGGGAGCACGAACAGGATGATAGGGAAGCCACTGCCGCTGCTACTTCCACCGCCTCCTCTGGATTGGTAGTTGGGCAGCAGCAGGCTGGAGAAGTCGCTGCTTCTAATGAGATGGCCGGGATGGCACCAGAGGCTCGGGAAGGAGATTCTAGAGTTGAACGTGGCAGTGTGGGAGAGGGAAGTTCCCAATCCGTAAACAGTAGCGCTGATGGAGAAGCTGCAGATGCTAGTGCGGCTAATGGGAGGGATTCTTCTTACCAGAGATATGACATTCAACAGGCTGCTAGGTGGATTGAGCAGGTCCTCCCGTTCTCCTTGCTTCTGTTGGTGGTCTTTATTCGGCAGCATTTGCAAGGTGACTTCTGTTTTCCAACTTATGTTTACTATAGCTTAAGCTTTGATGTTTCCATATTCCCTGGTTGATCCATCGTGGCATTTCTTATGAGAGTTTTACACTTTGTCTATCTCGTGCCTGAGTTGGGTGGTATGAATGCTACAAAGTTTGGTAAATCTTGCAACTCAATGCAATGGCCATGGTTGGAAACAAGCCTTCTTTGGTGAAGGTGCAGGCGATATTGAAGTTGTATGTTGATATTTGTTGGATGAGATATTCATTATTCTGATTTCTTTAAGCAGTTGTTGATGAGTATTAGTTGCTTGAAAGAAGTTCTCATAGACCAAATACCTATCGGTGAAAATAGTCCTTAGGACGCTATTGATGTAATGACGGAATCATTCACATGTTCTCTTGATGCATTTTTAAATCTTTTGATTTTACATTTGTTTTTTCATCTTTTCTGAGGATAGAAATGATCTTCTTCTAACTCATGGGGGGGCATCTATATACCTTAAACTTGTGATGCCTCAAGTGTTGCCAGATCGAATCAGGTTTTCAAAGCCTATGATCCCACTTGTTGCATGTTGGTTCCTATGCCATTAATAGCACGACTTCACTGTTTTGCCTTGATTATTAGCCATAAGCACTCCTCTTGTGCAATTGCTTTTTTTTTTTTTTTATTCTTGTTGTTATAAGTTATTTGTCCAAGAATCAGAAAAGAACTAGGGATGCATTTGCTTCTGTTGCTTTTCACATCAAATATTGTTCCCAGGAGTTAAATTGGATATCTTGAATTGCATGCGTTCTGGTTTTGATGAAAAGCATTTGGCCACCATCCGTTTAAATTTAGTGACCTTGGCATTTCTGCTATGACTTACAGGTTTCTTTGTTACTATTTGGATTGCTGCTGTCATGTTCAAGTCAAATGACATTCTACGGAAACAGACAGCTCTGAAGGTACTTGGACATTTTTTTTTCTTTTCTTTTTCTGGATGAAAAAGTTACCAATGTTAACCTTGGGAATTGTTGGTGGCTGCAGGGAGAGAGGAAAATGTCTGTTCTGATTTGTATTTCTCTGGCATTCACAATCCATGTCTTTGGTGTTTACTGGTGGTACCAAAATGATGATCTTTTGTATCCATTGGTGATGTTTCCTCCAAAGGCCATTCCACCTTTCTGGCATGCTATTTTCATCATCATGGTCAATGGTATGTTTTCCTCCAGCCATTTACTAATGAAATCAGTTTGTTGTAGCTGGAAACTAAGATATAGTGGTCTTATCTCTTCTCATTCAACATGAGTGCAGTGGGTCCTCTGTTGGATATTGGTGAGAAAGTGCCAAGAACATGGCAGTTAGAACAAAACTTGTTAACTTTCGTCTGAATTTGATATTTGTTTAAGCATGTCAAATTCTCTAGTGAGTAGTCTTCTGTAGTCATCAAATTCTTTGTGCGGCCACATATCTGTGGAAGTATATCTTTGTGCATACAGCAAGGAAATTTTAGTTATGGGTAAAACCTCTTGTGAGTAGTCTTCCGTAGTCATCAAATTCTTTGTGCGGCCACATATCTGTGGAAGTATATCTTTGTGAATACAGCAAGGAAATATTAGTTATGGGTAAAACCTCTAGTGAGTAGTCTTCTGTAGTCATCAAATTCTTTGTGCTGCCTGATGTCTGTGGAAGTATATCTTTGTGAATACTGGAAGGAAATTTTTGTGGTAGCTAAAACCTTGCTGCCACGCACTTTGCTCTTGGTGATGTGCAGAACTCCTGGTTTGTTTGTTTCTTTTTTGTTTCGTATATTAATTTTGTGCAAATATGGCTAGGAGGTATTTTGTTGTAGGCATTGGTTCATATCTCCTCCTCTTTGTGACATGTCGAGTAGAATGCTTGGCAACTTAATATTATGAGCACTGAAGCTTCCTATGAATATTGATTTCTGTTTCTCATTTAATGATACTTTGTAGGTTATTTCTCTCTCCTTCTGAAATGTACTATTTCTATGTAAGTTTGTTCCAGAGAATTGCAATGGTTTCTTAGGATTGTTTGTTTCTTTCAGATACCTTGGTTCGGCAGGCAGCGATGATATCCAAGTGTATTCTGTTGATGTATTACAAGAACAGTCGAGGCCGAAATTATCGTAAACAGGTGAGCTGATAGATGTCTGGCAATTAGGAAATTCATTTTGGCTTAGTTTTCCTTGAAAAGGAAAGATAGAAAGAAGAGGAAGATTCTGAAAGTGCTTCCTTGTCTTGAGCGTTTTTAACATTATTCTTTGTTCTTATTTGTGTCAGTGAACCAAACAGGGTGTTAGATGAACATGATTGATGTATGTAGGCCTTTTATTTGCCTTTAATTTCTAACTGCAGAAGTACACTTCTTTCAGGGTCAAATGCTTACGTTGGTTGAGTATCTGCTGCTGCTGTATCGTGCATTACTGCCAACACCAGTCTGGTATCGCTTCTTCTTGAACAAAGAATATGGAAGCCTCTTTTCATCACTGATGACAGGGTTGTATCTAACTTTCAAGCTCACATCTGTTGTCGAGAAGGTATTATTTTCTGTTAATACATTTTCAAGATTCTCATTTGTTACAAGGCTTTGGACCTTTTCATAAAACATCGACTTTCTGGCAAGAGTTCTCTTTTCCTTGTGATTATTTGTCTTCTTCTCCAACCCTCTTTCTTGGTTTTCTTTTTATTTTGGTGGTTTGTTCAGGTGCAGTCCTTTTTTGCGGCATTGAAGGCATTATCACGTAAAGAGGTGCATTATGGGGCCTATGCAACATCGGAGCAGGTACTGTGGATTTCCTTTTCCTGCATACACCCATAAACCCATGCAAAAACTCGTAGGCATGGTCTTCAGCTTCTTATTATCTATTTTGGGTATGAAAGGGATTGTAGCATGTCAAAATTGCAGTTTGTCTTTTAAGAAAATTGGATAGGATGGAGAATAAAGATTTGAGAACAGTCAGGCTGAGACATGTGGAGCTAGTTTTTCTTTCTCATTACCTGTTCTTTTACATTTCTTTAACAGCTCGTCATGCAGGTAGCCCAATCACCTTATATGTTATTATTTGCGTACTCCCTTGACAGTGTATCAATGTGGGTATTTGTGTATGCACGTTGTGGGTGTGCATGTCTGTCAACACGTACACCGCATGCTGATAAATAAAGTACTTGTTGCCTGACTGTTCTGCCTTCTCATTGTTAGGTTTGACCTCATGTAATCTTTTGGGCTAAGAATTGAGTTTGTCCCTTTGTTTCATTGTGGTTTTAGTTTTTAAGTTAAGAATTATTGTTTAAGTCCCTAGATTTCAGTAACAGATGGTGTCCATCATCTTTATACTTCGTACTTGTTCAAACAGCTACAATCGTGCTGCAGGGTATAGTGCTTATGCAAGCACCTTGTCAAGTTGCTAACTTAATCCCATTTCAGGGAACATAACATTGGCTTAATCCTTGGTTTGGCATGGCGCCCTCCAACAACTTGCCACCACTTGGTCGCTCATATGTTTCTACCCTTTTTTGTTTCTTGTCTTAAAGCTAGTTGGAGAGTTACATGCCTAAGGAAAAATGCTGAAATATTGCTGTCAAACTTTTATATTGCTCGTCTTTCATTGGAACCTGCTTAGCTAAAATTTTGGGTGTTTGGATTCTCTTTTCGTTTAGTGGTTGTGAAACTTTAATGCATATCTGTCATCTTAAGTTTTATGTATCTGATGCAGGTTAATGCAGCAGGTGACATGTGTGCTATTTGCCAGGAGAAGATGCATGCTCCTATCCTACTTCGTTGTAAACACATATTTTGTGAAGACTGTGTATCAGAGTGGTTAGTTTATTTTTGTCCTCGTGTGATTTTTTTTTCTATTGATCTTTTGTTGCCATATAGCTTGGCTTGGCTGGCCTCAATTTTAGACATCGTGTGACTTGGCTTGGTCAATTTGCGTGTGTTTTGCACATTACAGTTAGTAATTGGCCATGTGTATGGGGACTTCCTTGCTGTTGTGTGTATTTGTCTTTTCTGCTTGAGTTAGTATATGTTTAATTTTGATTTAGGCTATCTTTTTTTTCTGTCTTTTGTGTTCAAAACTTGTCGCGTGATCTGTAAGCCTTAAGTTGTTAGAAGGTTAGGCTTTGTTATGAGTTCCGTTGTGCTGGTAAAAAGAATGTATTCCATCACTTTGCTTATTGATGTTAGGTCCTTTAGATGACTGATGTTTCTGTTTTCTCAGGTTTGAGAGGGAACGGACATGCCCGTTGTGCAGGGCTTTGGTCAAACCTGCCGATCTCAGATCATTTGGCGATGGATCAACAAGTCTGTTTTTCCAATTGTTCTAAATTCTTTTGCTGTAAACGAGGGAGTTTTTCTGCTTTGAAGTCCTGAATTCTTATTCAAAGCAGCCTTCTCCGAGTCTCTTCATCTACACAGGTAATTTGACTGTATTTTGCTGTGCCATGTTCATTGGTTGCACTGGAAAATTAATTGAAGTGCCTGGCCAAAATTGAAGTGGCATTATGTTCATATGTTGTATTGAGAAACGATGTATGTAATGGGCCTACAGTTACAGAGGAATTTCTCATGATACATACAATATCTGTTGTTGTTCATGTACCATGAATGAAAGTATTGTCACTCAATTTGTGTTCCGCTTTTCTTTGGGGCACGGAGTTCAAATTAAGGTAGTGGTTTGACGGTTATAGTGGCAAGTGTTACTTAATTTGGGTAGTTAAGAGTGGCCTGCAAATGGATAAACAGGAAATTGAGGGCAAAACAAATGAAGGGCCTGAAACTTTGCTAAACTGCCTTGACAGCTATCGTATCGGTATTTTTTTTTCTCTAAGCTGTCGTATTGGTAACTTGAAGGGAAGAACGAGCGTATAGAAACCACTCTACTCCATGGCTCCATGCAGCACGACAATCCCATGAAAAATTAGCAAATGGAAATTATCGTCTTTGATGGAAGTAAATACAGTCTACCAATGCTTTTTGCATGAAGTATATAGAAATCAATAGTTAACTTATCAAAAAAAGTATATATAAATCAATAGTAGTCATATGGGTCTCTTATTTTGATTTTTTTCAAAATTGGCTATTATATAAAATCCATGGTTGGCTCACGGAAATTGATAATTAAGCCTACCTATCTGTCTTGCCATTCAATGGAGCCAACAAACATATCTAAGGTATCTTCTATCGAAGTCATCCGTGAAATGATGGTGACTTGCTTATGTGGAACATTCCGTGAAATGACAGTGACTTACTTGTCGTGGAACGCTGTGAAAGTTTCACGTCAAGCTAATTCCTCTGCAGATTGCTTGACAAAGTGGCTGCTTTTGGGAATTGGTCCTCTCCATTTTTCACTTGCTATTTATTTTGTCTCGTCAGAATTCTTGGTTTAGTCCACCTTGAAGCCTTGCTTTTGTATTCCTTTAGTTGTGGAATGAAAGTTTGCTTAGAAAAAAAAACAAATCGAAGGGAGTTTATGTGCAAGAGATGAGTCCATATATCACATTCTCAACCACGCCAAAAGCCAACAGACCCTTCAGGAGTTTAACAAAGAAGGAAAACATTAGTTATTGTCTGGCTTGGAGTAAAAAGGACATGGAAAACACTTGACCCCCAATCGCTGTAATTGTGAAAAATTAAATAACCTAGTGATTAAATGCAGGCAGAAAATTAACTCCACTTCTTGCCCCTCTTCCCCGACAAAAACAATGGCACAATAGGAAATAAAAAAAATGAACGAATAATTAAATCTTTGATGAAGATCAGGAAGCTCTATTTAGGAAGAAGGTATAGAGGGTCTTTTTGTATCTTCTTCCTCAGCAGCAACTGGACTTGAACTCTCGCTGCCTAGGACCTCATTATTTTCTTGTGGTGGCATGGCCGCTACAGGAAGGGTTTCCTCCGTTGCTGGTGGGCTTACTGATGGGGAAACTTCAGCAGGTGAAGGTGGTGATGTAGGAGAGGGTGGGGAAATGGAGAGCATTTTGGAGACTCCTGGCATTGATATGGGATAAACTTCTGTAACTTCTTCAATTCCTTCATCGATATAAACAACATCCTGCATAGTGAGTTGGTGGTATTCAACAATTTCCCTTAGGAAGCGGTTTTCACGAGCATACACCGAATTCTCATGCGCCAAACGCGCCTTCTCAGCCAGAAGTGTCTCCAATTGAAGGCGGATCTGAGTTCACAGATATGTGCGATAGAACAGTTATTTAAACGCAGCCACAAAGAAACAACAAAAACACAACTTATATATGGAGGATGACAATCCCTCCGCTCTACCATTGGAAATTAAGGTGCAGGTATGCTAATTACTGCAGACTGAAATCCATACAGAAGGCAATAACTTCAGAATATTCAACCTAACTATAAGCATTAATAAACAGAGGAATTCAATGCATAAGTATTACTCTTGGCGCACTGCAAACAAAAGAAAAATTGAAAATACCAAGTCGTCATCTGCACGGTTGTCTCCCTTCTCACGATTCTCTCGAAGAAGTTTATTTTCTTCTTCTAGTTGAGCACACCGTTCTTTTGCAAAAGCTAAATCTGCTTTAATTGTTTTCAGCTCCCGGAGGAGTAGTTTTGCTTTGGCAGCTGTTGCCATGGCAACCTGTGAGCAGCAAAAAAGGCAAATTATGCATTTCAAAGCTAGAATAGGTTCGTAAAAACTGAGAATTGCAAGTACCATAAAAGTGAAGTAATTAAAATTGAGTGTCATAGTGAGCGTCAAAAAAATAAAAATACAAAGAATAAGCTGCAGCATACCGCATCAACTTATACCTTTCTTCATCCCATAAGCATGGTTTATAAAGCAATTGAAAATTCAGATAACTGAAAGTTTAGACTTAAATTGGTGAAGATTGTCTAGTGTAGATGGAGTCATAGAACTAGTCTACAAAACAGATTCATTTTTCTTCTTTTGGATCTCTGCCTGCTGGAAAACCATGGTATGCTCCCCTGCTGACTAACTTGACATTAACTATTGACTTAGTCAGAGTAATCAAGTCAAATGATTAAAACCTTCTCTACATTCAAAACATGAACCATTCATGCACAATTACATAGTTGCCACCTTACGTCGCGAGATGCCTTGAGTTGAGTTTCAGGGTTGGTTTGAATCTGCGGTTCTGTTGGTTGCTGCCATTGATTATTCACATTGGGAGCCTGATTTGGTGTCTCGAAATTATTTCCTCTTCGCTTGACTTGCAGCTTGCGGGTTTCTTGGATGATGTCTGCGGTTTTATTTTCCACCATCGTGCGACCTTCCTGAAAGCGAAAGAAATTTTGGTGAAGCAGGGTGATTCCATTTTCGTACTTGGAAGAAGGTACGAACTACGGGAGAAAAATAAGAAAGGTTGCTGTCTCGTTGTGTTTTGCTTTCTTATTTTAGTGAGGCAAAATTTTCAAGCCAAAGGTTTCCATATTTAAGTGCCGTTGAAAAATAAAAATATTTTTATTTGTCAAATACTCCATATGAGGTTACATGAGCCCGAGATCCTATTTCAGTAAATAAGCTATTCTATGGCTCTTCAGAACTAAGAAGAATAGGTGGTCATCAATCTTGCCCAACTACAAAGTGAACATCAATTATGCAGCGCATTTCTTATTATTTCCACTAATCATTCCATCAATAATTGATAGGGCAAAACACAAATTCCATCACTGTGGCAAACTACCCCCTCTCTTTGGAAAGTGTTACGAAGTTTTCTTGTGGTTTAAAGTAAAATGATACTTCCCATCCCAATTGATTAATTCTGTTATGAGTTAAATCCCCAGTTGGATCTCGAAATGGGTAGAAACGCAGCTGCTCTATTTCTGAATCAAAGAGCAAAGCTGCTTCTTCCATGAAACTGCAAAACTTCGTGAGGTCCAACTATCATGACAGAGAGCTTATTCTTTATTTTTTTCTAATCCAGACAGAGAGCTTATTCACTGGGACAAAAATGATGGCTCTATTTCAGTTTGATGACACTTGCGGAAAAAAAAGAAGAAGAAATCACACCAATCACAAGGAGGTCATTTGTTGAAACTATTCCTAGATAAGACTCGATTGGAACAGGGGAAAATTTGTGTATGTTGATACATAATACTGAAATCAACACCCAGCAGTTACTAAGCAAGAAATATCTCAGTAAGCCAGTAGATAACGCAAGATATGGATAGATTATCAAGAAGAAAACAAGATACGAAAATATCAAAGTTAGCTACAAATTACAATTGGCTTGACAAGGCAAGCAAAATTAATATAATTCAAGAAAATATCCATTCACTACAAACGATTTGAAGGATTTTACCTCGAAAGCCTTCTCAAAGGAGTCGCCAATTTGATTAAGGGAAGATGTGATTGCATCCAAACCCTTCCGTAATTTAGGACTGTCCTTTTTTTTGAAGTTTTCAGCCGATGGATATGACTGCTGGAATTGCTATAAAAAACAATAATAAAAAAGAAAGAGCGAAAAAACAATGGAATTCAGCAATTAACATGGTAATGGCCTCAATATATTTAGAAACTGCAGTAAGGAAAAGTAGTTTCCATCTTCGAAATTAAGTCATGGGTTCTTCATCTTCTAGTTCGTGCTGGCCTCATGCAAGAAAAATATATTAACTTTATATATTACCCGGCCACCTGTTGAGGCATTGAAGGCCTGCACTCTCACTTTGTCAGGTGTATCATCTTGCTGGGCCAGGCTATCATCCTCAAGAATTGCTTTAGCTTTTCGAGCCAGAACACCCCAAAATCCAGATTTGGAGTCGCTTTTTGTTGATGTATCGCCATATGCCGGAAAGCTCTGTATTTTCAGGCATCACATCACATCACACCCACGGAGAAAGCTAGACGACAAGAACCTGATTAATAGCTATACACTAATTTGGTGAAAGATAACATGTTCAGGTATCAATTTCAAAAAAACAAAAAAGGTTGTAAACTCCATGAAACTTCTTAGGAAAACGGAAAAATAAAAGGTATCAGACTCTCCAAAAATAACATGCACTACGAGGGTTTGTAATTTGTATGCCATTTGGGTCTAGAATATGCCTAAAGCAAAGAACAGAAGAAAAGCTTCCCATCACATGAAGTCATTACCATCATAACTGGAAAACACGGGCAGGATCAGCAATCTAGAAAACAGAGAAACACGCCGAGATTCGAACATGGAAGCAAGAGAGACAGATCAAAGAGATTTTGGTCGTTTGTGTGTGGGAGAAGAGCGATATCCAATTCCACTTTTAACACATAAACAATATATGCTTGTTGAAGAAACCTCGGAGATATCTAATTGTGTTGTGTTACCTTGAAAGACACAATTAAAAGGGAGATCACAAAGAAAAGACCTTGGAAGGAAGAGGATGACGAGGAGAGGCGAAAGCAGAGTCCGCGTAGGCTGAGGAAAGAGAGGATTCTCGATGAGCTGCGGAGGCCCGGATTGCCTGGGCTGCAAGAGATGACGAAGAAGAATTTGATAGATTATTGTCATCCGGTGGGCAATTTATCTCTTCTTTGTAGGTGGATGTCCTTGTAATCCCCTGCCTTCTTCGGTATGCCATTTTCCTTTATACAGAAGGTTTCTCCTCCAGTTCTATTGCTATATACATACAACATTCACCGTTCCGATCTACGACACTCGAATCGTCACCGTCACTACCAAGATCACGGAAGGAGAAGAAGGAAGAATATATCTGCTCTGGCGGAAATGAACACGGAGTATTGTTTCTCGGACTGAAAATCTATTCCCAGTTCCCACGTCTTCAAAGTTTTAACTAACTCTTCCGGGTGTAATTAAAATTTTAAAAAGCAAAAATATTTATTTTATTTATTTATTTTAAAGAGGGTGAGAGAGAATCCCGTTCCATCCATCTCTAATTAAGGCGGACGGATTGACGTGTTGGGTGACAACGCACAAACGTTGTTCTGGCCCACTGGAAAAGCACATCCATCTCTAATTAAATAGTCGTGTTATAAGATGATCCAATTTTTCCTACAAAATTAATATTTGTATGGATCATAATAATAATAAAATGATGGTACGTCGGAGAGAAATGTAGACGTGACGGAATGTCACAAATCTAATTTTATTTGAATCAGTCCAAACTTTAGATTATGTAAACTACCAAAGCGTAGCCCAAGACAAGAGAAGCTCGACAAAACTATTTGGAGATCAATTTCCTCTTCTCTCTCTCTAAGAAGTCTTGAGTGCAGAACTATCTGTATCTTACAGCTGAGCTGCTAAATGAGTATGATATTTATCTAATGAAGATCGCTGTTGATTTACACTATGAGACTGGGTGCTCAAGTCTGCTTGACTGGCTACAGCTTGAACCCCTTTGGTAACTCATTTTGGGGAAAGGGGGCCCCTTACTACATGGACTTAACTGCTGTGAGAATCTATCCGATCCCAAAGCACTTGTCTGGTCAAGACGTGTTCTTATATATGGTAGATCAAAAACAAATTGGGAAGCCTGAGGCATTGGTTGGTCTACTTTTGATGTTTGGCCAGCCACAGATGATCTACAAGCTCCATCACTACCGCCCTGTGCAGCTATGACTTCATCATGATCCATCAGATACTCCAAACTCGATATGGGCCTGCCATCCTCAATTTGACAAGAACTTGACATGGCATTATCCCCATTAGTCTGAAGAGTCCACGATGATGGAGAACTATAATTTTTCCCTAATAGGGATTCCGGCACATTTGACTTGGAACACTTGGAAGCGGACTCCAAAAACTGTGCTTCATGATCCAGACCGCCCTTGCTCAATTCCAGTGCTGCCGACTTGTTGCTCATGTTTTGAGGTTTAGCAACTAAGCAATTCAAATCTCCAACACCAGCTGTGAAGCAATATGAATCCAGTTGAACCTCACAACTATGATCCCCAATAATTTTCTTCTCATCACTGGCATGAACTTCCACATCTAAAGCACCATGGACACTCGTGCTTCTGTTGAGTGCCACTGCCACTATATCCCCACGAACGCATTTGTCACCAACAGCAGCCTCTTGTCCTTTGTCAGCATCCCCGAAATTTATTCTGTCACAGGAATTCCTGATCACAGATGGCTGTCCAAGGAGGAGGTCCAGGACATTCTTGGATTTAGGTGTAGTGATTGTAGTATTAGAAGTACTAGGCCTCCTTTGGGCAACATTAGCTTCCATATCTGTATGACAGTTTTGAGCTTGGAACCAATTATTTGAAGTCTGGTACTTTGATGTATCAGCTGACAATTGTAACTTCTTTTCAGCAACCATTTGGGCTGTTGGTCCCAAATCTTTAACAAACAACATCAAGCTTTCTTTATAACTAAAATCTTGTTGATTCACCTACACAAGGTAAGAATATTTGTCAGCTCTTATAGTTGATACTGTGAACCAGTAAATGGAAAGGAAGTGAAAACATTTTTCTAGTCAAATGCCTACAAGCTGGATGCAATTCTTTTTTTTAAAATCTGCAATACACCTTCTGCCCTGTTTGTCTAGACTTTTACAGAGTCCAAAAGTTCCTGGCAGGCTCGTCTCTTGCCAGCAAAACTGGTTTTGCATGGGTTTCATGATGTCCCAAATGAATTTATGAATAAAATGAGTAGGGAATCATGTAATGCTAGTATATGATAAAGTGGATGGCTACCACATAATGCAGTGCTTAATTAATACACAGCAAAGGTAGATTATAATATGGAATATCCACATCATTGGTCATACTTCAATGAAAAGGAGGTTACATTATCGGTGACAAAGGAATCTACAAGGGTGCATTTGCAAGCCCAAGAAGGATGGGACCTAAACTTACATGCTGCAGTGGTTTTGAAGTACCATAAATTGTTGAAATAATAGTCTCATTTTCATTAAGGAAAGACATCCAAGGTCTATGCATAACACGCTGATCTGGAAT
This sequence comes from Morella rubra, assembly GCA_003952965.2. Classification (NCBI taxonomy): domain Eukaryota; kingdom Viridiplantae; phylum Streptophyta; class Magnoliopsida; order Fagales; family Myricaceae; genus Morella; species Morella rubra. Next base: position 39,047,381 of record CM025850.1, read on the forward strand.
GAAAGACCTCAATCTTGTTCCATCTTTTTCACCTGTCAGAGAAGAAAGTCAATTAGGTTTTAGGCTTAAGACTTCATTCAAGGCCCAGTCTTTATCACAGTGGATCATATATAGGTAAAAGCTCCCATTGGAACAGTGGAATCATAAGGAAGCAAAAATAAAAGAGAATCAAAGTGAACTAAAATATAGAAAGAGTTGTTGTACTTTGCATCCAAAGTGGAGGTTTTATTTATTTATTTTTTTTCTAGTCATCCAAACAGTGGAGTTATTCTTTAAGAATTTGTTTTAAAAAAGGGTTAGAACAATGCAGTAAGAACCTTCTAATCTAGTTCACGTATAATTGGCTAAGTGATTGAGTGGTTAAAGCCCCAGCTCAGGTGGTAATAACAAAAGTGTATGACTACAACACGCACGGACACAAACTCAGAGGCTTATGTTTGCAAGTAAAGTGGTATGCCAGCATTGTATATTAAGGTATTCAACAAATTTCTCTCAATATTAACTTCCTACAACGAAGTGGTGATTAAACTGCAAGAACCATCAACTATACTTCCTAAAGTCACAACTACAGAGCCAACATATTTACTCGAATACCAATTGCTAGGTATCATCACTCAAACTGGAATGATAGATTGTCACTGATCACAGTAATGTTAGGATAGTGAATCAGGCAAAAGGGTGGCCCTCCCATTGTTTTTCAGAGTTCATGGTGGGTGGGCTGACTAAGTGAGGGTAGAAATGTTTTCAAACGTAAAAGGTACATATAAACAAACTATGTAACTCTTTTATCTTCCTTTGCGTACCTGTATGATCAGAGTCTGGAAACCTCAAGATTTACCATTTTCCACTTTAGTCTTACCACAAAAATATTGTTATGACAATCCACTCGGTATCAGTTCATTTAGCAACTTATAAAAATTCAGCAGACAAACATTTAGGGCGATGTCGTTACTTTTTTTTTTTGGGCGTAATGATGTCGTTACTTTTCAGATAGGGGAGTTTTTTGTTTTTCCTTTTTAATATTGCTCATGACTAAGATAGATTAACCGCTGCCTATACAGACATATGTAGAAAATTTTAGGTTTAGAAAGTCGGACCAGATTTTGTTCTCATACCAGACAGAACATCATGATCTATTGCATCAATACAAGGAGCAGCAACAGAGAATCGAGAGTTTGATCTGAAACTGCTCCTGAGATCTGATGAATTGGCAAGTGATGGCATCATTTCTGAGGATACATCTAGTATCTTGCCACTGGATTTTACATTCGTAGGAAGCTTAGGGCAAGGGCTTTTAATTGAACACCTAGTTTCACCTTGGCGCCTCCTCCTGCTTCTTTTTCTTCCTGTATCTGAGAACTCTAATTCAAAGTTCCCAGGATCAGTTTTTAGAACATGGAAAATCTTCTTAGCTAGTTCATGCAGGGCACGAGCCTGTGAAAACAAGGAGTTGTGTTATCCAGTAGGTAAAGGGAATCTACATTTCTCGTGAAGAAATTCTGTCTACTACAATGACTTTTTGCAGTGATCCCTGATTTTACCTGCCTGAAATAAAGTGTCGCTGAAGAATTGAAGTGCATCGCATTTTTGGGTATCAAAAACACGTCGTGCTGCATGGCAGTCCAAAACAGTAATCAGTCAGATAATGAATCAGATTCTCATGTCGCTTTTATTTTTTTGATAAGTTATCATGTTGCTTTTATATAGCAAAAGGTGCATATTCAATTTCGTCTGCCTCGGAATTGTTGCAGAATTCAATCCATGAGCTGCATCACATTAATTATCACCATGATCATATGTAAATCAACAAACTGCATGTTTAAGCAGGAGCCAATAAACAATGTGGATGTGGCAAGTTGCAATACAATGCCATGTGAAATTTAGAATTAAGACTCCTAAGAATATCTGATGTATGACTTAGTAAATACTAACAAGCCGGAGGTGCACGAGGGACAAAGAAATGGATACTGTTGAACTTTCTATTGTAGTGTACATGATGAACAATAATATATAAGTACCATCTATGAGAAAAAGTTTGCCTACGGCCTTTGAAACAGAGTAATGCACAGCTTCTTTCTAAAATAACCAGTAATGATTCTAGTGCAAAAACAGAAGTCCACTCCAGACCTATATCTATGAAATCTGAATTCTTCATTCTTTTTTTTTTCTAGGTATCTGTATCCTTCATTCACTATGCCATCAATAGGTAAGTTTTGTATGCGAGGAACAAAAAAGTTCACTTGCATATCTAAGCAATAGTTTTCAAGAAAGGACCAAACCTCAAATTGTTCAAGACTTCTATACATTCCTTCATGAAGTTTAGCTCTCATGGTACCAAAATCCATAGGCTCTACGATGATTTCATAGTAATCTTCAACCTTGTAAAAGCAGGGGTCTCAATCAATACATTGATGAAAAAAAGAGGAAATAAAATGGCCCATCATACAGGATTGATAGAGGTGATGACGAAATACATACCTCATTTGGGTCAACTGGTTCAGCAAATATTTCATGGGTATCTCTCCTAAAATGGAAAAGTAATTCCACATTATGCAAAGAATCAGGAAGAGTACTATAAATATTATTATGTACTGTATTTTGTGAAACATCATTTCTATATTCACTTGATGCAAGACCTTTACTCGTTAACTTAGAGAATGCTTTAAAGGAGGAAACGCTTTAAAAGGCACCTTTGTAATATGTCAAGGATAAGCTGAAGAACACGTTTTTCTGGCATCCATGGCGCAGATGGCAATTGGAACGGTTGATCTGGTAAAAGGAAGATCTTAATTGGTGGATGAAATTTTTATTGTCACGATTAGTTAAAATTGGTGGTTCCACAATTTGCAACGTTGATAATAAAGAAAATTAGCTAACTTGTTTTGGCAGCATGGTCCTCATGTCTTGGGCTATCTTCACTGTGAGCGACAACTGGTTGATCTGTAAAGGAGCAAATGAATCACAAAATTCTGACACCATCCCTCTAGAAATCCAAATATGTACAATTTCGGAGTTATAACTCCTATGAAGCAAAATGACTCACCATTATTAGTATGCTCTTCTTCGTTACTGGGTTTTGAGCCACCCTGCATGTCATGTTGAATGTGCGGTTGGAAAACAAAATTGTACAACAAAATGAGGGATCAAGATTAACGACACTATCCACCCTGAATAATTAGAGACTTGAAACCACTTGTAACATACTTTTAGATCATTGCTTTAACTTTGACGCTTTATGAGTGATGGAAAACTGAAGTAATTTCAGAAGTAACCCCCAATCCTTGGCCAAAAAATAAGAAGACGCTGAAATCGATAGGCGAATGTGTCTGCTTTGAAGTTTGAAACTTAAACCAGGTAACAAGTAGTGTTAATATGATGCGGAAAATGGACTCCCACTCTAATGGCACAGTCACTTCGTGAAGATTGTATCAAAAGAACCAACGATGTCACCGGGAATATGGCAGTCAGAGGTAGCGATAGGCAAGTACTAGAGATGTCCGAATTGCTTAATCAACTTAGGCTAAAGCTATTCAGTCCAGGTCTCAGGGCCCCGATCTAAGACAGACCCCTACACTCTCCCGTTCTCCCACAAGCGAAACACTAATGGTTGTAATACATTTGAGAAAATATTTTAAAAAAAACAATAATAAAAAAGAGTTGACCTGTTGTGGTTGCGTTGAAAGAGAAGTAGCAGTTACTTCTTCAACTGGTCTCAGTTTTCGCTTTCTTCCGGCCCCTGTCCGAGAGGCTGGTCCCTGACGGTTCCCCATTTCCTGTACACTGCGAGTGGGACTAGTGTTGCTCCTAGTATGAGTACCAGGACTAGCAGTGGCGCTTGTGGTCGTTTTTTGTGATATCCGCGGGCTCTTTCTATGGCCCTCCCTCCACATCGAGTTTTGCAATTTTGTTCTGTATAATATGTCATACAACAGAAAATTAATCCACATTCTCAAGGGCTTAATCTTAAAAATTTTCAAGCTCGCTTCTGAAGGGAAAAGCAAAAAAGACTCACCTGGACATTGGAGCCGATTGCACAGCAGGAAAACACACTCTCTATTTGACTGTGGTAAATCTGAAAAAGAAAAATAACAGAGAAAAGGAAATGGAGCAAAGAGGGGTAACGGAGATCCTCTGGCTTTATAGGATTTCAAAGGAAGAAGAGTCGGAAACAGACGAGGTAAATGAGGAATGGAAGCGATACAGCTAAGCGGATGGCATTGCCTTCTGTTTATGAGAGATATGAATATCCCAGAGAAGGTAACAGAGTAAAAATCTTCCGTTTAAGCATTTAATTAGCTTCCAATTACAATGGGAGCAGACTACAATGCAGGAAGCTTTCGGATTTGTGTTGTGTTGCGGTCAAAATGTGAGAGTGAGGGGGCTACCAGTACCATCATCTTCTCTGCTTTGCAGGAGAAACAGAATCACCTTGGGTCACATCAGAGACATCTAACGGACAGACAACGCGCTGGCAAGGAGCGTCTGATCAACACTGAAAGAAGCTGAGAGACTTCTGGGCCGGGCCAGTAGGCTTGTATTGGATAAGGCCCAATAATAATAGAGATCCAATAAAAGTAACGAATCGGGCTGATCCGAGAAACCTTTTCATCTGACCCGTGACCTGAACCCGTCCCAACTCCCAACTGCATGCAAAAGGAAAACTCATTCTTTCGTTACCTAAAAAAGAAAAAAACAAAATTCATCCTTCACAGTTTAGTTACGTATGTTGCAAAATCATACTGTAAAGGTTGTTGGTCGATAATGCCCTTGATATATACGGGTTGCCATTTCCCCTTGATTAGGATTTAGGAGGCAATTGCAAAGTAGTCCCCTTAACACAAAGCCTCAACTCACAGTCGACCCCAACTTCTTTGCTTTTGATGAAATGAAGGCCCTTGTCTGTGCTCTCGGACTAGAATGAGAGAGACAGCAGCTGACTCTCGGTCTTATTAGTTGAAGATGTCTTCCCTTTGAACAGTTCGAAGTCTTACAGGAAATTCTTCTCTCTCTCTCTCTCTCTCCGTCGGAGTTGAAGAGGTCTTTCCCTTTGAGCAATCCCAAGTCTTGTAGAAAGTCGCTTTTTCTCTCTTCAAATCTGAATCCGTTAGCCCTAAATCCTTGCTTTTTAATTCACCAGTGGGTTGTTTCACCAGTGGGTTGTCTCTGCACCTTTTATTTCATTTTTCCGAGATTGATCCTGGTGCTGAAGACCGATCAAATGTGACTCTTTCTGCAATTCAGACGACCAACTTGCTGTAATTTCTCAAAGATCGGAGCCAATTCGTTGAATTATTGTCGTGTTCCTGGTAATTAATCACTCCCGTACCATGCTTGTTTTCGATGCATTTCTATTATGATTTCTGGGGAATATATTTAAAGCTTCCTATTACTTTTTCTGCTAAACTGGGTTGTGCTTCCGGTTTCCTTCCATTCTCTATTTGTTGCTTAATTTTCATTTTTTCTTACTATTTTTACCTTTAAATAGACCGGATTTTGTATAGTACACTACTTTGTGAGAACACCACATTCAAAGTTTCTTTTTGTGTATCAACGGTGGGAAATTTTGTAACTTTCTTCTCTGTCATTTGTTTTTCCACTTGTTTGGAAAGAAAAATATATGAGGCAAGCTGCTGTTGTGGCTGTCAGAATTTGGTGTTTTCGGTACCAAAAGCACCTCGGACCTTTAGCATTTAGTGGAAATAAAATAGAGTACAAAAAGCACCGGCAATTGGGTCTTATATTAACTTCAATACAAGAGTTAGGTAAGAAAGAGCTGGTAATAGAAGTTCTCGCAATGTGCTTCTTTTCTTCTACTAATTGGCATGCCTTTGCGGCCAAGATCCAATCCATCGCACAGCCTATGGAGTATACCCATGATGGGTTTCACAGAGAAGGTAGAAGCGTGGAGTAGGGAAGCTCATTATCTCTTTCGGGATTGTAGACGATCAATTTTGTGATAAAAATACAGAATATTTGAACTAGACTTTCAATATGGTATCTATTCCTGTTCTTCCTGGTTCGTTCCATGGCATATCTGATGGTATTAATTTGAGGACAAGTTCAAGCATCCTATTTTTGAGTGCATAGCATTATGTTCTTCTAAAAAAGAAGGATTTCAGAGACTTGGGGTGATGCTCTCTCAACAAAGTTCGTATAATTTGAGGACGTTAGTGAACAAGGTGGGAAAAGGTTCCTAAAATGATTTTGAAGTTTGATAATCAAACAGTAGTTGTTTACTACCTTCTCATTTATTTTTGTTCTTACTTCATTTCTGCTTATAGCTACGTTTTTTTGCCTGGCCCTTACACAGCACTAATTGTCTGTAATTGCACTTTGATTCCTTATCACTATTGTTTTTCGTAATCGTGGTCTTTGGTCCAGTTTCAAATGGAGGCAGATTCATCAAGAATATCAGAACAGATGCCTCGGTCCACTGTGCCGGGGCGAACGGATAATGGTTTGGTTGTTGACCATTCTGTCCAACCAGGGGCATGTTCTTTTTGCCGAAGAATCCTTTCTCCTGAAAATGAGACAACTAGTGATCTTGAAACTATCAGTTTATGTGGAGACTGTAAGTTCTTATTTCTTGAAGATCACAGTACCCCTGCTCAACAATCATCTCAGCGTACAACACCTAGAAGAAGAAGAACCACGTACAGCAGTTCTGAATTTGTTGAAAATCTTTTCTCACAGGAATTCTCTCATATGATTAGTCTGGCAAGGCAAAGACAGTCAACTATCTCTAGGAGTGAGGATCAATCTCTAGATGATGATGCTATGACTAGGTTAGGGCATAACTCGAGTTCCCTTTCTACCCCAAGTGGATCTAGAAGATGGGGACGGATACTTTCTGATACTGAAAGTGATGGTTTCGATCATCTGGATTCTCTTGATGCAGAGAGTGAAGCAAGTGTCAGTTTTGGTCAGCACGGGGTTTTTCAGGGTGAGAATGATTCCATTTCTTTTAGTGTCTATGGAGGTGACTCAGATGCTTCTGTAGAAGGACATAGTTTCCTGGATCCGTATATGTTTGTTCCACCAGATGAGGGGAGCATGTTTGATAGTGAAACTGATATCGATCCAATGAATGCTGGTCTCAACCAATGGGAGTCAGAAGAAGAAGAAGAAGATGGTGGAAGAAGTTGATGGTGAGAATACATGGTTCAATCTGTAGAAGCAAGAGATCAGCTTCATAATATCTCACTTCTGATGATGCAATCAGCTCGAGACTGAGGGAAGGTAGACAAACATATATTCATACTGGGCTTGCTAACTTGGGAGGAGGCACTGCCTTATGTCAGGAATTACTCAGGAATATCTTGATAGCAAGAAACTTTGAAGAACTGCTAATATCGTGATGAGAGACTGACAACTCGAGACGAGACACCACCTGCAGCTGCATCTTGTAATAATACTCTCCCGTTGCTCATTGATGAGCAACATGAGGAAGCATGAAGCCTAGTATGTGCAATATGCAAAGAAGTGTTAACGTTGGACACCAAAGTAAATCAGCTTCCCTTTATCACCTCTACCATCCTTCCTGTATCTTGCCATGGTGAGCACACGAAATTCATGCCCCTTTGATCGGTATAACTTCCTACTGATGACAAAGATAATATGAGGAGGGAAGCAGAACCCATAGTAGTGGAGTGGAAATCCATGCTATCCAGCAGAAAATGAAAGTGATGACAGCTCCTCCGTTGTCCTTGATGAAACCGAGATAGCTTGAAGAGCATGAATTCTAATCAGGGCAGAAAACAGAGCAGAGAGGCTGCTAGATTGGGATCCTACCACTGAGATCTCTGGAGAGAGAGAAGTAGTAGAGGAGAGATGTTTTTTTTTGCTGCTGCATCCAATAGTTGGTCTCATGGGGATTGTGCTTGTATGGTGGTTAGGCAATCCTCTGATTTCAGGGAAGGAGGCCAACAGGACGGTGCAGAGTTCGCAGAAAACAGTAACCATCGTAAATCCACTTTCTGCCTCCTCACCCAGACCAAAACCCAGGAGATAAATGGGGCCAGTCTAACTAGCTAAGAAATATATTAAATCGTGAATATGTTATTTGTATGGTTTTCTCTAGCCAATCTATATTCTTGTAGAATTTATAAGTTATGTTTGTAGGTGTAATTCTTAAAATAAACTTATTAGGACTGGAATGATTAATCAGCTCAAGACATCTACACATCAATATTGACAACTCTAATGATTCACCTATCAGGGCTAATTTTTGAACCATAAGATTCGAGTATCTGCACTGGTGATCAACTGAGCACATTCCAATCTAATGTCAAACAAAACCTGTACCGTTCTAAGGATACCACATTTGATCACACCAACACCTAGTAACAAACGATTGAAGATGTGTTTGAATTGGCTTTCTGAAGAGAGAATACGGCGTCTTTCAAATTCGTGCAATTCATAAACCAATAAAAAGATTGCTTGCTATTAACCGGAACTCAATTCGTTTTTTTATTTCCCACCTATTTATGTCAGTTTAACAACTGCTTCTGTGGCTGAACAATCCAAGCTAGTGCACTTAAAATACTGTTGCCCCGCTGCTAGCCAAGAAAAGTTTATCTCATTGCTTAATAGTTGTATAACTTGTGAATAACTTGTGATTTATTTTTAAACTACATGTAGAAATATATAAACAGCATGCTGAGGTGTAGCTATTAACCAAGGACTCAAAGGACTAAGCGTAGGATGCTCTTGGCCCACAAGGTTTTGACCTTTATTAATTTGACAATGACATTGAGATAATCAGTCAAACAATCAAGACGCTATGTTTGGAACTATTTATAAAATAAGCGAAGGCTATTGTGCTTGAAGCTGAAGAACTAGTGGCTGTAGTTCGCCAAATACAAGTAAACAATTGAAAGCAAACAACTCGTGTCAACTCCTCGCCCCAAAACAGTCAATAGATGGGAAAGTGAACGCGTAGGCCTCAAGTTGATCGCTAGTTCTTGCCAAATCTTAGACTCTTGGAGGAGAAAAAGTTCCACCACGGAGTCGTGCACATTGAAGACCACCAAAAAGCTTTCTAGCCTTGATGATTCATGAAAAAGGTCAAAAAAACGAATCGGAAATGATGGGTGAGAAGTTGTTCAAGGCGAGGGGTAGAGAGAGGATTTGTGCATCATTGTTACACATAAAAAAAACACCAGCTTTGAGATGGGGAAGTCCATTCGGTAACGTGCCGTAGAAGTTAAAAGACTTGCAATGCAACATTCAAATATTTATTATTCTAATTAATTTGGGAGCAAAGAGGTGAGTTTAATTAGCTCGCTCCCAAGTCCACCACCATATCTGCATATTTAAACCATTAAAATGATAACTAACTCAGGTTAAACAAAAAAGCATGGAGGAATAAAGAAAAAAGATAAAAGACACGAAAACAAATTCACCATACACAAGGAAATCAGCTTTTTGGGATGAGCCTCTACCTCAATAAACTACTCACACGGAACTCACCACGCTACGTAAGCTTTACTCCGTATGTCTTGAGTTTTGACCTTTTTTTTATATTGGTCCTCAGAATTTGATTTCAAAATATAATTTTTTGAAGACCTATTACCAAATAAATCCTGTCGTCAACTTATTAGATGAAAATGAATATGCTATACACGTTAACGATTTTATTGATCGAATTGTGTAGCAATAAAATGTTAATTGTAAAGCAACGATTGATTTGTATTTGCGATTAATTTTTTAAAATCCAGCTGTCAATTCCCACTGTATAGGTCGTTAACACGTGTGCATTTCGTCCAATAAATTGACGGCAGGATCTATTTGGTAATGAGTCCTCACTCTAGGGATATTTTTAAGAAAAATCGAATCCTGAGAATCAATCTGGAAAAAGATCAAACTCCAAAGACATGCGGACTAATTTAGCCCGCTTTTTTTGTTGAACTCGAGATGTAAACCTGTGATCTAACAGACTACACTTACGCTACTTCAGATCAACTCCTCATTTTCTCTTCTTCTTGTATTAAACGAGCCGTAATGGATTTACTTGGTCCGTTATGTACATGAGACAATCATTTCGTTTTTACTAATTTAGAAAACAGGCGGCTAATAAAGAAATATGAAAAATGACCTGAACCACACAAAAAATGAGAACCCTCGAACTCTTTTTGAACAGCTCTTATGAACATGGGTGGGTGCTTCCCGATGTTGACCATGAGAAGGGGATAGAACAATGTATTCCATTACTAAGGGAAAAAGATTTCAAGTCAGATACTAACCAACTTAGCTATTGAAATTAAGCGTAAAAATGTTACAAATAGCTACGGCACATGGAAGATTTGGCATGGCAACAAATTGCTGCAGTCCTAGAAGAGTATATTCAGGTAGAGAACAATCCATCCAGCCATTGAGAAGATCGCAAATATATGAACCCAGAACAGAACAGCAGCTGCTTCCCTTCCACAACCTCTTAAATTAGCGACAGCACCTACAAACAAGGAAGACATAAGTATGATACGACACCCCGAGTCCCAATAGAGTGGGAGAAGAGAAGGAATGATAAATAAATAGTATAAGACCAAGTCTCATATTGAATGATTATTGGGTAGAACTGAGACTTGTATACGTTCCATGGGTCGTTACATAAGACAACCAGCTTTTCCGTTTCATGTTGCTGCTAAAGATGAGATCTTAAGACATTGGGATGCAATTAAAGGTTGTTATCCATAATTTTTGTTTGAACAGCATTGATCAGGTCTTTAGCAGCTGAAGGAAAATAAAAATATCAATTTTGTTAATTTTCCAGCCTCAAAACAAATGCTAGGATCAGCTACTAAAATTTTGGACGTATCAAAATATATCTTGAAACTATAACATCTATATCATGTCAATTTTTTCTGCTTTTCCTCCAAAGCTGTTAGGAAGTGACTAGAAATAAGAATTGGATGTTACCAGCAAGGACTGATGTCGGCATTGAATGCTGTAGAAGTAGGACAAAGCGGAACATCTTATCACCCGCAGGAAGGAAACCAAGATAATCAGCCAAAGTGACAATGCCAAGTCCTACAGGAGGCACCAAAACTAGCCGCCCAAAAATAATAGCAGCAGTTGTCCGTAGACCAAGTTTTGAACTTCCAGGTCCTGCAAGTAACACATTTACCCTCAGTTCAACCTGATAAGTAGGACGCACAGGTTGCTATGCATTCAAGCACTTCTTTTCTATATGAAAGCACGTATGCCAACAGACAGCTAATATAAACAAAACCAACTAAGGCCAAGTGGCAGTATATCCATTCGCTAAGAAAAAAAAAAGGATTATATCCATTCATCAAATATGCAGACCGAATGACAGGTGGAGATTAAAAGAAACATGAAATAAACTCACCGTCAACAAGGTTGCCTCCTAATGCCAACAGAATGCATGGAATCATGGCCTCCCTGATGAATCACAAGTACTCTTAGTAATAACATAGAAGTCTAAGAAACTCAAAAAACAAAGGCATCTTTTATTGTGTTCTCATACAACACATGCTAATAAAAGTATTTTTTTAAAGCAACAAATAAACAATTGATCAGATAAATGACCAAACCCTTTTAATATGAAATAAAATTTGAGATTTTGATTTATAAATTGACCATGTGCTGTACCCAGCTTTAGAATAATATACTAGCTCCAAAATTTCTTGAGTTTGAACCAAAGTACAGGTGGAAAATCTTCTGTAGGACTATTCGAGGAAGTGGGAATGGGTAAAACAGTACTCAATATGGAATGATCAACAAGATTGCCAAAGCTCATGGAGGTGTATCCACATTTGGCGGAGTAGGTGAACATACTCATGAGTAAATAATCATTACATGGTACCACAAGAGGCTCTAATATATGGTCATAATAATGAACTTCCTGGAGCTCGTGTGAGAGTTCATTTGACTGGCCTAAGGCTAGGAATTATTCCAGAACTCAACTCCAACGGAATAAAACCAATACCTGCTTCCACAATTCACTTGAGGTATTCAAAAGCTGAGACATACGAAAATAAGCTTAATTCTCAGACTTCCTCGAAGCACATGATTCGGATGCAATGAAAAATGTTATGGTAAATATGTTTTCCATACCATTTCTATGTTGTCCTCATTTTTTAAGCTTTCTACAAAATTTTACATGGGACCTATGCATCGCATATAACCTATAACTGTCAACATTATCACATCCATACTTTTGTACTGCCGAAGATCTCTAAACAAAAATTGCAGCACATATCAACTTGCTTAAACAACCACAAACAGTAAGTATGTGCTTTGCATCAGATTCAATTGAGCATACCCAAGAATAATGCAGCTATCAGTGAAGAAGAAAAGAGGAGCATCAGCTGCAAAGATCAATCGCTTCAAAAATGGTACCGCACCAAGTACCATAGCTAGGATCTGCATCAAAATGTGAATGCCAATTAGAGATGGTCCTCCCCCCCCCCAAAAATATATATATATATATATATATATATAACCAAGCTCATTTAATAGAGATGGTCAAATCAATATCACAACCAAGTCAACTTATGAGCAAGCACACTCCACTAGAAAGCCCTCATTATCAGGTGTTTGCCCAAGAGAAATGGTTTGCTGGTTCAAAATCGCGTACTTAGCTCATGACCAGGAAATTACAAGACCCTTTTGGACCAATAGATTGAAAGAATGGAAACAAGTTAAAATTCAGAAAAGCATCTCAACAACCCCTGCCTAAGTTCTTGTATAAATGAGACACACAACCAGTTTAACCAAAAATTGTGGAGTTGACTCCATCGGTAGTGACTGTGATTTATTTGACAGAGAAAAACCACATCAGCAGTTAGTCATAACTTACTCAATCCAAAAGCAAGTTTTTCCAAAATTATTTTGGAATTACACTAATTAATTGACAAGTCAGAATTACTTTTTCTGAAGTAGCAAGCATCATGATGTCTACTGGTTCCCAGACCTAACCCGACTGCCAAAATCTGTGGGAACTGGTAAATACTATAGCGTATAGATTTATCTGGATGAAAGATTTGGATGAATGATGCATAGGACTAACCGAAGTTTAACTAGATCCAAACTAACTAAATGTCAATAAAAAATGTTGGATAAAAATCGGCTTGACAATAATAGAACTGCTATTTAGTTTGTAATTTAAAATTTGTGGTGCCAATAACTGATCGGACTGTTTGCATATATCTTGACAAAGAAATAAAGAAAAATCTAAATTACAACTAGTGGAAGCAAAAAAAGTAGGGAAAAGTGACTGTGTAGACTTCAACTAAAATGCTGTGCTCAATGATAGCCAAAAGAGGGTTGTGGTTTGGCTATAACCATTTTCCCATTCATTAAATAGTCAATACGGGATCATCCATCAACACCAACATTAAATGGGACAGCTTCACAAGGTTGGATTCTTCAGTTAGATCAGGTCTACACGCAATGGCTTGATCTTGGGACTCAAACAATTTATTGTCTTGCATAACCGTCTAACAGCAATTTCTTCAAAGATTAAAATACAGAAATGAAAAGCTAAGACTTTTGTAATCAAGATGATCAGAATCAAGTAGAAATGACTCGCACTAAAATCGTTTAATCATTCAAGCATAACTCAAATATGCACGAATTTCTATCAACCTAGGGAAATACAAACTTAACCAGACAAAGTTTAACAACTAGAAACTTACTGAAGCAATGATAGGGGGTTGAAGTATTTGCTTGAGCTTCAACTTCTCGTATAAAAATGCAAAGAAATCTTTAATCTGCATCGAGAATCATGAGATGCAACTCTTCTGTCGACCAGAGGAAAAATATTCAACCATAAAAAATTACTGGCTTCATAAGTTTAGGAAAAAATATCAGATTCAAATAGTTGGATAACAGACGTAATATTATCTTCACAGTGCCAGAACAGAAAGTTTTGAGAGGTTGCAACCGGCATCTTATCACTCTTGTGACTAGCAAAGAGACCAGAAAAATCCTCCTAAACACTTATACTGCATGTAATGCAGATGAAGAAATCTCTGGAGATGTTGATCATGATCTCGGAGTTTGGTCATCATCTAGTATCTGTGAATTATATTATTCTCATTCACACCTAGATAGGAGGTTGAGGCTTCAATGCTATTTTTAAAGTTGTTACCTTGAAAACAAGAAGGAAAAAGGACAAACATTGAGAAGTGCTTGACTATTGGGGTAAATCATTGATGTACAGATGATATATGGTTTCACATAAGTTGGGTTGTCTGTCGCCACAGAGACGTGAAAGAAGCAGCTTTAGATGCTAGGGGAGACACTTTCAGAGAGCTAGAATGTCCTTCTTATAAAACAGTTGTTGCACTGCTATGTGGCAACACAGTTCTCAACATTTATCTTTGTCTCACCTTTCCTTTATGCAAATCATTGGAATTTGTTGATGCAGCCTCCTCCTGCGTAAGCAACGGAACTTGATCAGGTGTGCCATCCTTGGTAAGGTTCTTGATGGGAAGATTTTCATCCTCAATATCAAAGGTACCTTCGGGAGGAGGAGACAACATATTGAACACATACGTATATAAGATGATGGCACCAACCTACACACATCATTTACAAGACGATAGTTCAACTAATCAAAAGGGTGAATGGTAAGTGCTTCTGTTTAAAAAATTCAGCTCAAAAAACAAAATTCACAATTAGAATAACAATTAAATAATATCCAATGATCAAGAATAAATGCTTAAAACCTACCCACTGGCCAAATGAAATATAGGCAGTCCCATCTGTGCTACATTTTTCTGAGTCACCAAAAGGGTTAGATTTGTCTCTACATAGAGCCGCAATCAAGACAAGGGGTACATTCCCAATGTTCCCTGTATTCAATGCAGATACTAAAAATTCAAGACAGGCAGATATGAATAAAGCACAAAGCAAAAAAAGTTTTATATATGTACACACACACACATGATTAGAATTCACCAATACACCATTAGAGCTCATCTAAACTGGAATTAACTGGAACGTCAAGTTCAAAAAGTATGTAATGAACTTTGAATACCAACAGTGCAAAGAAAATGCAATCCATGGAGTTAAAGTGTATTTCTAGAAGAAATGGCTTACCAATTCCAATTTGTATGATTGTAAATTTGAAGAAAGGGTATGGTGGACGTACAAGGGATGCAACAATGAAACCTATTAATGAGCCTGATATGCTACCGAGAACAACATTCACAGGAATGAACCACCTGGAAAAAGATAAAAGGGTAGTTATAAACCAAATTTTGTTATGAATAATTTGGTAATCAAACATAGAAATCTAAGGAACAGAGATAATAATTGTTACCACTGGAGCATTTTCTCTAAGGTGATAGCTTGACCAAGTTGAGAGAATATCAAGCACGGAAGTAAAAGTGAAAAGACCAACTGCATGACAAAAAGGAAGAGTGGTAAGTATAATTTGTAGAGTTGTTCCCACAGGCATACAAGTAATTATTGGCACACCGACACGTACCCCATTTAGAAGTTTCCTTCCATGAGCAGGCAAAATGTTGACATACTTAGAAGCCATAAGAAATCCCAGGAAGCACATAGTGAAGACCTTTGCTATTGGCAACACCGCGATTTTGATGCTCCCTAACAAGGACTCTCCTCCCACTACGGCCCCCGCCTGGTCCGCCATTGTCACCACCGATAGCAATCTCTCCATGCTGTCGTCTCCCAAGTCCTAATAAATCTGACGCTCCTTCTCCGCAGCACATCCACCGGACACAATTAGCCGCTTAATTACAATATTAATTAATTTCTACTCCGTGCTCCAGTATCGATATTAGAAGAAAGAAGAATGAAAAAGCTTGAGCATTCAAAGCAAAAGCCTGGCTTTTCGGTTCTCAGAGAGGAAAAGGAAGATTTCCCAGCCGCGAAGATCTCTTTTTCAAGCTACTCTGCAATTTTCTGTCGAGAAACCGTGAAGATTAGCTCCCATAACACATCGACAAATAACTTCCATCAAGAAAAAAAAAAAAGAGAGAACCTTTGCTTACAAAAAAAAAACTTCAAAGGGATATGGAGGAAAAAAATCGAATCTAAACACAATTCCAATGAAATTCTAAATGAACTTCTAAATGAACAGCTATATTGACGACATGAAAGAATATATGATAATCAGGAAAATTTGAAAGAAACCCTTAGAACATGTTCAGGTATCATACTTTGACAGGAGAGGTTGAGAATGAGAATCCCAGTAGCCTTCGAACACTGCTTCTGAAGTGGAACCAGATATTCCAATCACGCAAACGAAAATAGAATGAGAAAAATGTCTTCGAAAGTTGCCTCTCCCTCTCTGCTATATGCGTTTTGCTTGGTTCGTCACTTTGTTGCTACCTTCCAATCAAAGCTGTCGATTTTCAGTCCAAATTGATTTTAGACAGAACTCGGACTCCGAACCGTCTCATTTCATAATATAGGTAGGGAGGTCAAATTGACGAAGATGCCCCGCGGAATTCTCACTGTGATACCGAAATTTTTACCCTTTCGCTGCCACTAGGAGTCTTGGACGGGTATTCCGTACCAACGGAAATTTCGTGGTATGCCGCGCACTCTTTCCTTTCGCGAGCACCATCTGGATTTTGTTTTCCTGTCCTGCGACGAACTGCGGGAGTTTTTTGTGAATCTGCCATATCCTACGTGTATCGTCCTTATAGCGAATGCGAGGAGTCGGAGATCCTTTATCTCAGAAAATTACCATAATGCCTATGGCCCAAATAAATCTATTATCACCGTACGGTTGTTAAAGTGGCATATTCTAATTTTGTTTCTCCTGAAATGCCTGATTTTGTGTGTAAATTCCAACCGTTAAACTAACTGGGAATGAAGATTCAATTAACAAAAGTCATTAATTAAATCACATATAATTTTTAGATATTTGGTATATCACGTAACCATACGTTAAGAGAGTAATTTTTAAATTTGACTCTATAATTTTGGTATTTACCAGCCTAAGAATCAGTTGCGGTGTCATTTCCAAATGTGGAAGCGATAAAGGGAGACGCGCATGGGGAAGAGTCGAGGGGGTTCTCGCTGTAGCTAGAAAGAACAACAGTCGGCAAGCCAATCCACCTTTCGGTCTCAAGTCTCAACAAACTGAGCTTTTGAAGGGTGGTTCAACTGACAGGTAGGGTAACCATTTAAAAAGCGAAACAGGTGCTACGTACTAGCCACGTCCTTGACCCATGATACAATATTGGATTACGTTCACGTCGACAGGTCCAAAAAAATTTTTCCCTTTTCCGCGCGATAAAAGTTTATATCCTAAAATTTTAGTATTAATTAGGATTGCGACGAAGTTTCTCTCCCTATTATTGATTAGAGTTGCATAATAAATTTTATTAATAACTTATATTGCATTAAATAATATATTAATAAACAATTTGATAAAATTTAAAGTTAATTATAATTTTTTCCTTCAACTAGTTCTATAATCTCAAAAATCTCCATAAATTATAATTCGTTACAACTCACTCCTCCATCTATATTTACTTTACGATTTAGTCGCCCACCCAAATTTTTCATCACGTGCAACAATTTTCGTCCCGCGTGAACAACGCTTAAGACTTTCTTTGTGCAAAAATATTAAATTGTCCACCACACTCGTTGCTTTTTCAAATTTGGCATCATTCCGAAACAAAAAATTAAATTTAGGCAAATTTACGTTGAGAGGCAAAACCTCAGTTTTATTGGACCAAGTGGGAAAGGAAGGGACCATTTGGTATTTTCATGCAACGAAGGTCCCATGTGTTGCTCACATGAGACGGAAAATATTGCAGATAACTGAAAAATCTGGATGAGAGACTAAATCGTAACAGTAAACTTAGAATGAAAGGGATGAGTTGTAACGAGTCATAATTTAAGAAAGTTTTTAAAAATAGAATACTAGTTTAAGGAGAAAAATATAATTAACACTAAAATTTATTAATATGTTGTCAATATCACAATTTTTATTAAGACTTGTTAGGACTAAAAATTTAGAATGAAAACTTTTCCGCTCCTAAGAACCATGCCCAAAGTCATGGAATTTGTTCGAAACCCTAGCATAGTCGATAAGATCGTACAAAACCAATCAACCTACCCCAACTTCATCTTGACAGGTGGGCTTTACCACTTCGAGGTCATTAATGAAGATAACAACAAGAACTGATAAATTCAAGCAGTTTGAAGATTATAAAAAGGAATTCAAACAATATATTTGAACAATTTCTCAAACGATTGACCACAAATTTAGTTTTGTTTTTCGTTCTTTCAAAATCAAGCTTTTTGAAATGAACTCATGAGAATCGGTTAAAAAAAAAAAAAACTCATGAGAATCGGTTGAGTAAAACTTATGTTCCACTCTTCCAGGAAGACATATGTAAAGTTAATAACTCAAACACGACAACCTTTTAACCGACTTAATTAGTCGCTCCAGCCTGGGTTTGATGGAGAATCATACCTCTTTATGTTAAGAATAGCATTCGAAGTGCACTTTATATAGTGGCGAAAGGAAAGGCCAATGAAATTACTCGCGAGTGCAAATCAACACCAAATTTTGAAAAAAGGGACAAAAAAGGTTATAGAGGAACATTTTTGGATGTCATGCGCATGCAAATTAACATCACGACACTGGAAGTATATCAGGTTCTACCTTAATTTCCTCAGCTATCTCCTTAATTTTTTTAATAAAAAAATAAAAAAATATTATTGTTTATCCCATAAGTATGCGTCAATTGCATTTGCGATCTCTTAACTTTTAAAACTGCGATTTACGCCCCCTGAGTGTAAAATATTTGCAATATTTATCTATAGTCAAAATTTTCGTTAAATTTGACGGAATTCAGCATTAAAATGATCGAAATTCCCTCAAATATAATTTTCAAAAAATAAATTAAAAAATATATAGATTACCAAAATAGAGTTTTAATAGTTTTATTTAAAAAAATTACCTTTTTTAAATATTATTTTTTTATTTTTAACATTTTTAGTAATTTTGTCTTTGAGGGTTATTTTAGTTATTTTAATGCCGAATTCTATCAATTATAACAGAAATTTTAATTGTGGACAAACATTGTAAATGTTTCATATTTATAGGACATAAATCGTAGTTTTTAAAATTAGGAACTGAGAAATACAATTGATGCAAACTTATAAGGCCAACAATGACATTTTTAAAAAAAATAAGTGTCAATTAATTGGACTGAGAGATATGATCAATTATAGTTGAATAGTTTAGAAAGTCAAATAAAAAAAAATAAAGTATTATAACGCTGTAATAAGCTATGATATTTTATTGTTGTTGGCATCGCCGCAGATGATAGCACAATGCACTATTGATTACCTTGTTTTGTGTCAATAAAGACAACAATAGCCGTGGCAACTAGGCATATATGACGGTGTTAGTTAATTATAGCATTGATACTGATAATGATGGTAATAATTACGGTGGTCGCATCACAAGTACTAATAACAATAAGAAGATTATGAATAAGAATAAGAATAAGAATTTTCTATGGAGTTGAAAATGATGGATTAATATAAAAATATGCAGGTGCTCGAAACATGTGGAGCATATAGTATATATGATTTGGTAATAGTGTCCATCGATCATCCTTGTCGTGTTTGGAAACATAAAAGAAATCACGCAAAGAAGAAGGCCGAAAATTGAAAGACGTAAACTTGACAAAGAAAATTTCGTTACTTCAAGTAAAGAGTGAAGGGGATATCCGGTTCACTTTTCATAGGTTTCTAATGAAAAAGTAAATGTTCTAGAAAACTAAAAAACTCTAATTTATATTGAAAGGAAATGGACTAGCTAACCCCACATTGAGAGGCGAGAATGATTATGCGATATTTGTTGTTCAAAGAAGACAATATTCATTAATGAAACACAGCCTCGACTTATCTCTTTTTTTAATAATAAAAATACTATAAAGCGCGAATCAATTGAAAATTAATTTTAAGGGATTGAATAAATTATTAAGGCTTGAATTTTGATGATTTGCTTCCTGGAACGTTTTAAAATTAAAATTTTATAGATAGTACTTATCTTTTAAAGTTATTTTCAAAGCATTTAATCTAATAATTGTCTGATGCGTATTAAATTAAAAAACGGCATATGCTCCTTGTAAGGAAAAGCTACCTACTTTATCCAAACTTTGGGGGAAGATGTCGGGCAATATGCCTTATTTTATAAAAAAAAAAAAAAAAAAAAGATGCCTTTGAATATTACATCAATTAGCTTCTCCGCTTTTTCTTCCAGCACTCAGATAAATCTCATCCATCATCCATTGGAAGGACCGTGTCTTGCTTGCCTGTCAAACGAGGCAATGTTTTGTCTCAAAGGCAAGCGTAAGTGTTGACAGTTGTGGTTTCCTATTTATTTATTTTCCAGACGCTAAGGGCATGGGCTAAAGATAAACAAGACAAAAAGCCATGAGATGCTTTACGCAATGGTGGGGCCTGGGTTGGGTTTTTCTCTTCTTCTTTTTTGCCCTTTCGGATGATGACACTGCTATCTCATCTGGGCTTTTATTAAAAGGATGCTGAAGAGTCGTAGCAATAATTTGGAACTGCATATTAAGTCACTAATGAAGGTTTGGAGAGAAGACCCCTAATTCATGCAGGGCGACTCTGAGTATAGGTAATTTCTTAAGGCTCTCAAAATAGTAAGGCTACTATTTTTTTTTTTTTTAATTAAAAAAATAAGTCTCAAAATATCTTTTAAATTTTTGAAACCTTCATTTAATGTAAAGAAAAATATAATTTAAAATTTTAAAGGAAATGACTTCTAATTTTAAAATTCAAAAAAGACCGTAAACTTCTAGTTTTAAAATTGAAAAAAAAAAAAGAATATCTTGCTTTATCACTATTTTTACTATTCTCTTCACCAACACTTTTTTTATCTTTATACTCTGAATGTATACCCTTCCCACTTCTTAATTGATATCCTAGTTTCACTCTTTTGTTCACAATTTTTCTTTATTTTTCTTTTATGAATGTCATATTCTTCTTTCTTTTCTAACTAACTTTCAAGTGCTGATTCAATTTTGAAATCTCAAAGTCGGCCATAGCTTTCTTCTTGCTCACATGTGCTATTATTCTAAACTTTTAAATTTTAAATTAGTTTTATACTTTTATTTTATATCGGTTATAGTTATTATTTTTTTATTTAGAGAAAAATTGAGAATTTGAGATTAAGTTCAGTACCCTATAGTTTTATTTTAAATTTATGTTTGCATCGATTGTAATTATCATTTTTCAATTTAGAATAATTTTGAGATATCTAATATGTTTAATAAAAAAATTTTAACTAAATTTTTTTAATATTTAATATTTTAATATAATAATTTATTATAAAATGCCTCTTTTATAGTTTTGCCGTAGGACCCATTAGAGACTGCCCTGCGTTCATGTTCCCGAGCAGAAAAAATGGGCCAAAGGTTGCTAAAATGCTGCAGGAAGGAACAGAATCTCAGCTACTATTTTGGCCGACTGAGACATTGGAAGCTTCCCTACCTCTAGCTTTATCGCTTTGATTGATTAGATCGGGATGGCATGTTTCTCCAATTTTGCCACATGCTGCCAAGTGCCAATTGCCAAACGGCCCAAACCAGTAGTGACATCCATGTTTTCCGCATAAAATCCATCACCATATCCTTACAAGTGAAGTAATAGACGCTTAATCTCGCCGCTGCCAAAGCCCCATCTTATATAGGAGATGGAGGTTAAGTGATTAAGGATTCAAACCTCTGCGATTTCAGAAAGATGATTGGAGAGAAAATATAAAAATAAAACAACATAAAAAGTTCTTTTCTTCATAACCCTCATGGCCAAAAGAGCAACTTGGCCGGACCATTTGTTCCCTCCTGTAAGTCACCGTAGAAATCATGATGGTGAAGTCAAATATTAACATTATGATGTAATCTTCAATAAATATGCAAAGTACAAAACACAATTGTCATTCATAGACCATACTTTTTATGGAAAGATTCACTTTTTTTTTTTTTTTTTTTATGATTGATGTTGTCCCCATCCTGTGATTATAAAGCCCAAGTAATATTCACGGAATTACTGCGGGTCAGAATCCGGGTCTGTGGATATTAGTTTTTGTAATTTTCGAAGCTACATCGCCTCCTCGTCTTAATTTATTTTTGCTTGGAATTTAATAAGTCGTCCGCTTACAGAATATTACTAGGCATATTCTTCTTTTTCAGTGAGTAAAACTGATAATGGCTTAGTAAATAAAACGTAAAAGATTCTCCTTATGTACTTCACAATTTTTTTCTCATGCATGCAGAACGACACAAGATGTAAGGCCCACATCGAACTTGCGTCGGTGGCTGGACTGACCCAAAATTGGGCCTCTCTTTACCAGCACAAAGTCCGCCCTTCGGAGAGACCGGGCCCTCAGCCTCTGGAGTGTATCTTTGGAAACAAATGAGGATATTGGGATGTTTTTCTTTTATTTTGTTACTTTCAGACTTGTAAGCTGGTTTTCATTTCTTGTAGTGCGAATTCTTTGGCATCTCGCTACTAGTTGGGTCGCTTCTTCGACCTTTGAGGGATGTTTGTCCCCTTCTTATGAGTTGCTGCATTATTAGATTAGAAGGCAGCTAACAGCTGTTAGCTGCTGTTAATTGTTCTGTTATGCTGTTGAGCTGTGAGTCAGTTATTCTTTGATTAAGTTCAAAGCCGTATATATACTCATTCATTACTCAGTAAAAAGGCGACGAAGATATTATTTCAATTCATGAAATGGTATCAGAGCTCTTTTCAAAGCTTCCGCCCAATTAACTCTCTTTGTGCATCTTTCCTTTGTTCGCACCATGACCTCGTCGGACGAACCTGCTGTTCAGATTCTTCCATCTCCCCCAATTCAACCTTCAATTCACCCTTCTCCTTCCCCAATTCAACCATCAATTCACCCTTCTCCTCTGTTTCAACAACCTAATTCCCTTCATCGCACATCATTTTTTGATTCTACCAATGAATCTAATCCTTTCTATTTGCACTACGCTGAGAACCCTGGTGTGATCTTAGTATCGCAACCTCTTCTTGGAACTCCGAATTATTCCAGCTGGAATCGCTCCATGACTATGGCTCTCACCATCAAAAACAAGCTTGGATTTGTTAATGGTTCAATCCTGAAGCCCGATCCTGATCATGATTCATACTATCCTTGGATTCGCTGTAACATGATGGTTACCTCCTAGTTGTTCAATGCCATTTCCAAAGAGATAGCCGGCTCTGTTATGTACAATGATTCTGCCAGCCACATTTGGAGAGATTTACGTGTGCGATTCACGCAATCAAATGGACCAAGACTCTTCCATTCACGAAAGAATTTTGCCAAACTTACTCAGGACAGCTCCTCTGTGAGTACCTATTTTACAAAATTGAAAATGCATTGGGACGAGCTATAAGCATTCTGCCCTCTAGATGCATGTATATGTGGCTCTGAATGCAAGGCCACCAAGTCTATTCTTGCTGGACAGGAACGGGAGTTCATTCTCCAGTTCTTAATGGGCTTGGATGAGAAGTTCAATCATATTAGAGGTCAAATTCTTCTGTATGATCCCCTTCCAGAGATCAATAAAATTTTCTCCCTCATTATACAAGAAGAAGAACAACTCGGTCTTTCCATAGCCGAACCAGTTTCTTCTGCTGTGATGGCTGTTAAGTCTGCTGCACGTTCTGTTGGCGCAAAGTCTGGTTCTAAACCAGTTTGTACCCATTGCGGTAAAACTGGCCACACAGTGGAGAAGTGTTACCGTTTGCATGGTTTTTCCCCTGGTTTTAAGTTTACTAAGAATAAAATCATGTCCTCAGCTCAAACTGTCAGTGTTGATCAAGATCAAAACTCATTGCCCGAGCTATCCAATATTCAAGAACAGTGCCAGACTCTCATTTCTTCTCTCCAGAATCAATCTTTGCTGACCTCTACTGCACCATCTGTTAATCAAGTCTCAGTTTCTCCAAATCACTCTTCACTTGTTCTTAATTTCTCAGGTGATTCTTTTATGCCATTTGTTTTTTCCTCAACTAGTTCATGTCATATCACTCACTGTCAAGATCAACCAACTTCATGGATTCTTGACATAGGGGCAACTGACCACATGGTCGGTTCCCTTCATCTTCTCACCAACATTATTTCCACAGAACCTATCAAAATTAGGCTTCCAAATAATCATTTTGTGTTTGCTACTCACATTGGTATAGCTGTTATCAACTCTGTTCTCACCTTAACCAATGTTCTTTATATTCCTCAATTCTCTGTTAATCTGATTTCTGCTAGCCGATTAACATCTGACCTCTCTTGTTGTTTGATTTTTCTTAATCACCATTGCTATATCCAGGACCATATCCAATGGAAGACAATTGGAGTTGCTAAACTCTTTGGCGGCCTTTATCATTTGCTGCAGACACCCGGTGCTTCTTTTGATTCTAGACAATTTGCTTCTTTACTTTCATGTAATCTGAGTTCTCATAAGTCTAGTTTTCTTTGGTATTGTCGATTAGGACACCCTTCCAACTCAAGATTACAATTAATAAAGTCTGCTTTACCTATTTCTTCTTCTCATACTTTACAAACTCCATCTCATTGTTCTGTTTGTCATTTAAGTAAACAGAAAAAGTTGCCTTTTCCAAATAGCACCTCTCAAACTCATACATTGTGATATTTGGGGTCCATTCTCAGTTATCTCTTATGATGGTTACAGCTACTTTCTAACCATCGTGGATGACTACTCGAGATGTACATGGATACATCTCCTCAAAACAAAATCTGAGGCCCGACACCATCTTCAAAATTTTTGTCACATGGTTGAAACACAATTCAACACCTTAGTAAAAATTTTACGTTCAGATCAGGGCCTTGAATTCAATATGAATGATTTTTTTAATCACAAAGGGATATTACATCAAAGGAGTTGTGTTTATACTCCCCAACAAAATTCCATTGTTGAACGAAAACATCAACATATCCTCAATGTTGCTAGATCTTTAAGATTTCAAGCTCACTTGCCAATTTACTTCTGGAGTGATTGTATCCTCACTACCACTCACATTATTAATAGATTACCTACCCCTCTTTTACATAACACTTCACCCTTTGAGGTTCTGTTTAAACAGCCACCTGCCTATGATTTATTTCGAATATTTGGATGTTTGGCCTATGCATCTACTCATCCTCATACTCGAAATAAATTCCAACCGAGAGCCATCCCTTGTATATTTCTCGGGTATCATACTGGAATCAAGGGTTTTAAACTTTTTGATCCTAGTACTCGACAAATTTTAATTTCTAGACATGTTGTTTTTCATGAAGAAATTTTTCCCTTTCAGAATTCAAAATCTCCTTCTTCAAATGGTTATGTTCCAACTGATACCACGACCATTCAGCATTTTGTCCTTCCCACACCTTCCCCTGATATTACTCTTAATGATTTTTCTTTTTCTTCCCATCATCCTTCCCCTGTTATATCCTCATCAGATCACATTTCTCCAGAAAATTCTAATGTTCCTACTGTCATTCCATCATCTGATATTCATGACATTATCTCCTCTGCTCCGGTGCCTATTTCCACTGATGTTCCTGTATAGACCATTGATAACATCACCTCTTCAGTACCTATCCCTCGCAGGTCATCTAGAATCAAATGTAAGCCTGCTTATTTGCAGGACTATCATTGTCAATTGGCCCAATCTTTTTCCAGCAACTCAGATCTAATCCCGGGTATTGGTTCAGGTATTTCCTCTCCTTTGTATCCTCTCTCTTTTTGTCTCTCGTATTCCAAATTATCTCCTCCTCATCGAGCCTTTACATTAGCAGTTTCTAGTCATGTAGAACCTAAATTTTTTCATGAGGCAGTAAAGTTCCCCGAATGGAGAGACGCTATGAGAGCTGAAATCGCAGCTCTTGAACTTAATAATACCTGGATTTTAACTGATCTACCTCCTGATAAAGTTGCTATTGGATGTAAATGGGTCTTCAAGTGCAAGTTCTGAGCTGATGGCACTCTTGAAAGACACAAGGCACGCCTTGTTGTGAAGGGGTATACCCAACAAGAGGGAATTGACTATTTTGATACTTTTTCCCCTGTTGCTAAGCTAACCACAGTTCGTTGTTTATTGGCTTTGGCAGCAATTAATAATTGGAGTTTACATCAACTTGATGTAAACAATGCATTTTTACACGGGGAGTTGGATGAAGAAGTTTTTATGAAACTTTCTCCCGATTTCTCTCATTCCGGTGATTCTCGGGTCTGTAAATTGCAGAAGTCTCTCTATGGCTTGAAGCAGGCAAGCCGGCAATGGTTCAATAAATTCTCTACTACACTGATTTCTTATGGTTTTCATTAGTCCAAGTCAGATTATTCCCTTTTCATCATGAAGAATAATTCTGCTTTCATTGCTCTATTAGTGTACGTAGATGATATTGTCATTGCAAGTGATTCTGATGTAGCTGTTAGTGCCTTAAAGGTCTGGTTAGATTCACATTTCAAGCTCAAGGATTTAGGTCCACTAAAATTTTTTCTTGGTCTTGAAGTTGCACGGTCTGCTACTGGAATTTCTTTATGCCAACAAAAGTATACTTTAGAGCTTATTAATGATTCTGGTTTATTAGCTTCCAAGCCAGTCAAGACACCGATGGATAGTAATTCTCGGCTCAATGCTTCGGATGGTGTTTTGCTTGCTAACCCGAGTGCTTACAGAAGACTGATAGGTCGCCTGTTGTATCTTACCATCACCAGGCCCGATGTGTGTTTTGCTGTAAACACTTTGAGTCAATTTCTTTCACAACCAAGGCAGCCTCATCATGATGTTGCAATTCGCGTTCTACGATATCTCAAGCTCAGCCCTGGTCAAGGGATCTTTCTTTCCAGCTCCTCCTCTTTCCAGCTCAAGGCTTTTTGTGATTCGGACTGGGCAGCATGTCCGGATACTAGACGATCAGTTTCTGGTTTTGCCATTTTTCTTGGAGAGTCTCTTATTTCCTGGAAATCCAAGAAACAAGTGACAATCAGTCGTTCTTCTACAGAGGCCGAGTATCGGTCTATGGCCGTCACTTGTTGCGAGATTAAATGGCTTACTGCTTGCTCAAAGATTTTTCTATTGCTTCTCCACACCCTGCTCTGTTGTTTTGTGATAGTAAGGCTGCTATTCACATTGCAGCGAACCCAGTCTTTCACGAACGCACAAAACACATTGACATTGATTGTCATGTGGTTCGTGACATGGTTCAACAACGTCTTATCAAGACACTCCACATCACAACCGAGCATCAGCTGGCTGACCTTTTCACTAAACCCTAACTTTTGATAAGTTCATGACTCTTGTTACCAAGCTTGGACTCTTGAATATACATAGTCCAGCTTGAGGGGGGCTATTAGATTAGAAGGCAGCTAACAGCTGTTAGCTGTTGTTAATTGTTCTGTTAATCTGTTATGCTGTTGAGCTGTGAGTAAGTTATTCTTTGATTAAGTTCAAAGCCGTATATATACTCATTCATTACTCAGTAAAAAGGCGACGAAGATATTATTTCAATTCATGAAATGCATAATCACCCTTAGATTTATGCGGGCCTCCTGGGGGTTATCTTCTGCTAGTCCCTTGCTATCGGGCTAAAAAAAAAAAAAAAACAGAGGATATTCGGATCACCGAAAACGTTAGTAATCCTGTAGAAGCTATGGGTGCATTCCTACTTGAGAGAGGAAAATCACATCAGAATACATATAGAGAAGCCCCACAATGGATTTCAATTCTTAAACCAAAAGGGCAAAGACAAATTTTTTGGGTAACTGGTAAGTACAAAGACAAATTCGAAAACGAAAACCAGAGGCTTGGCCAATTCACTTTTTGCAGTGGGCAATTGCAGCCTGAATTGAGTTGTCTCTTGCGTGTAATTTGCTCTCGCTTGGAAGACCTTTGTGCCCTGGCGAGGAACTGACAGAAGTTGGGCAGCTTCTCGCCTCTTTATCTTTGCGGCCAATTCCTATTCTCATAGCTTCTATCACGCCTCTTACTGCATCCAAGTTTATCTCCAGCACTCTTCTATATTTCTCACCGCTTCCAAAAGAATTGTCGATGTCATTGGCGTTGGCGTTGCGCCCCTTCCCCTGCTGATTCCTTTGTACTAACCACTTGTCGAAAGGCTTAATTAGCCTGTGATAATAGTGAATGGTGCCTTTAGATTGTTTCTTCTTGTTTTCACCGTTGGCCTCAGAAGAAATATCTTGACGGGGTTTCACAATCGATGCTAGCAAGGTTTGGACTTTTATGCCTCGAAACTTGATTAGGAGCCTCGTGATGCTATCACTAATTGCCTTTGCGTTCGTCGATGTTTTCCTCGAAGGCCTTCAAGAGTCCAAGACCGCATTTCAACGAACAATTCCATTGGATAACGATTAAAAACAACAACAAATCACAATATGCATAGTTTTTACGAATATATCAAACAAATACTGTAAAATAGGGTCTTGTTCGGCAACCCAACCAAGAATATATAAAGGGCACGATCACTGATCGTGGCACGTTCATTTGGTACGGGTTTGGGTTTGTTTGTGAGTAGCCGGGACTCAAATATTCGGCTGTCACCACGTGATGTAGGCGACAGAGCATCTCTGAAACTTAAAAGAAACTACTCAAGTTTTAGCTAAAGCCGCTGTCCAGGTCGTATTGGTCGAGAGGTCTGAAAGAGAGTTTATTCTAGGAAAGAATATTCGTTGGTACTAGGCATACCTGTTCTGCCCAAGTTCCCGTTGATTGATATCGACCAAAGCCAGCCGGTTTTCAAGGGGTTGACAACTTTCCCGATCTCCCATCTTCAATGATGTATCCAAAACACAACTTCCTGTGGAAGACAAACAGGTGAAAGTGGAGGTTGATGACGATGATGATGGGGTCTCAGTTATTCTGTCAGCCTCAAAACAAGGGTTCTCTTGGAGTTTGATGCCTGTCAAACTATGAGCGGAGAACTCAGGGAAGGAAACGTGGGTGGATGACAAGGAAATACGCAACTCGAATTCTTCAGGCTCTCCCTCACAATCACCATTATCAAGCGCTATTTCGATGTATGATTCGGCGTCATCGTCGTCGCTTCCATAATTGATATCCTCGGAGAAAACTGCCAGATCGGAGTTGTAGTCGTAGCAGCTAAACGAGAAACTTTCATCTGGGTCAGGGTGTCCCGACGAAGTGACGCTTTCCATTACAATACAAACGAACCAAGGTGTTCAAGCAAATTTATGGTACGAGATTTGGGACTATGAGACCATTGATTGAGCTAATTAACATCGTAAAATTTGTGAAGTATTACGAGAACAGAGTCGTATTTCAAACATGAAAGTAGTTGAGAAGACAGAGATGCATCATCATGGACGAAAGCAAATCAGGAATTCATAGCGGGAAGCTAATATAGCCATGGCCAGAGGAGTTTAGTTTAGACTCCTAAGCTTGGTCCAAGTCAGACTGTGCCCGCGGTGACCATTGAAAAATCATCAATTTGGACTTCCTACTTGGAAAAGCTCGCACTCTCAAGGCAGTCCCAAAGTTCGGTTCCAAGCGTGCAGAACAGTATCCACAGATCTATGCAAATCTTTTTGGCCTTGTGCTCCTATGCACTCAACTTGTCCCCCGCAAGTGACAATAGACTTGGGAATACCACCTAACACTACAATAACTTTCTAGGATGGAAGAA
Organism: Morella rubra; assembly: GCA_003952965.2. Taxonomy (NCBI): domain Eukaryota; kingdom Viridiplantae; phylum Streptophyta; class Magnoliopsida; order Fagales; family Myricaceae; genus Morella; species Morella rubra. The sequence goes on from CM025850.1 coordinate 39,077,055, forward strand.
GTTGAAAGTAACCCGATTTTGTTTTTTTGTGCCTTGCCTGAAGAAAAAACAAGGTGAATTATTGAATACTTTATTTATAGTTTGCCTAAATTGTGTAAAGAGATGATAATATTGTTTTTTTTAGTAAGTAGGTTAATATTTCCTACCATCTCTGTTTGAGGAGTAGGTTGTTTTCTTACCTTTTCTTTTGAGAAATTTCATTTTGTATCCTTGAATTATAAGGGTAATGTCATTTTGGAGATATGAATTATCAAATTTTTCACATTGAGTCTTTGAACGACCAAAATTCATTAATATTTGCCCTCAAACAAGATCTAACTATTAAAATTGTGTCACATGGTCCATTTATAACACATGTGGCACAATTTTGATTTTCAGATTTTTTTTCGGGTACACATTAATGAATTTTAATAGTTTGATGGTTCAATGCAATGAACTTTATAACTCAGACCCTAAAGTGATATTCACTCTCTAATTTAAAGTTACAAAGTGATTTTTCCCTCCTTTGAACTATTAAAATTCATCAATGTTTGCCCTCGAACAAGATCCGACTATTAAAATCGTGCCACACAGTCTATTTATAGTACATGTGGCACGATTTTGACCTCCATATTTTTTTTGAAGGCACAGATTAATGAATTTTGATAGTTCGAGGGCTCAATGTGACAAATTTTATAATTTAGACCACAATATTGACTCTGTTATTAAGGGTGCAAAGTGACTTTTTTTTCTTTTTTTTTTGAAGTGGCACATGTACATCATTTATTTAGTAATTTCAATTAAAGGTCACGATCAATTTAAACAAATGTGAGATCGTTTCTAAAACTTAAAACCAAAGCCATGGGTTCGACTAGTCAAATATATATGTGAGTCATATATTGGCAATTTTAGAAAGAGTAGTACTCTCATAAACTGTAAGACGTTATGCTGCGCATGTGAGCCATCCGCACATCACGAGAGGATGCATTGCTACTAAAGAAAGGGGCATTGTTTCCTGTTTCCAAAGAAGATTACAGTAGCCGGCAATGATGGATAGTGTTTCAATTATACAAGACGTGACGATTTGTATCCCGCCATGATGCAGAGGAATTTGCTCCTAATTTCATCTGACTTCTTTGGCATTGTTTCCAAAGAAGATTACAGTAGCCAGCAATGATGGATAGTGTTTCAATTATACAAGACGTGACGATATGTATCCCCCATGATGCAGAGGAATTTGCTCCTAATTTCATCTGACTTCTCTTAACACTATATATATATATATATATATATATATATATACTCGTACAATTTTCAATCGAAACACCCCTTGATTTCAGGGGGAATTGGACTTGGATAGACAACTGCACGGCGGTCCGTATCACGCCCATGTAATACTCAAAGGGACAATACATAAGAGCTAGCGTTGTCCTCATCATTTGTTGTGATGTAGCTTCCGGCATTTCAACACAGAGAGAGAAAGAGAGAGCGCCTCATGGCCCCGCGAAAGCGAGCTTCGAGGGAGAAGTACTCTGCCTCAAAAACTGACAGAAATTTAGGTAATAGTACCTAACATTAGTCATGATGTGGTGCCTTCGACTTATGCAAAGCTCTCTTAAAGTCTATAAGTAGGCCGCAAATTAGTCTGTGAGTAGGACACCAACATCGGCAAAAAAAATATATTCGCTATATATTAGCTCGCCAAGGCCTATTCGTATACTTCGTTCCTGCCATCAGCCTTTTAACTTTATTTTTTATGCCAAAAAGTGTACGTGGTGCCCAAGAAGAAGAACCCTTTGAACAAACAACCTTACGCAAAGTGATGATGGCGCAATTTTGGTCCAGCTCAATAGATGAGTAATGAGCAAGCCTTACTTCTGGTAATCAGATCTCCTCTGTGGAGTAAGTTTTCGATGCTTAAGCCAATATTGGAAGAAACTTGTTTGCAAAGTAGTTATGATGTGTTAATTCTATATTCGATACTTAGGAGCTTTTATATGAGCGTAAGAAGATAACATATGGTGGGGAGAACGTATTATGTCTTTCTTTAAGATCGGGATCGTTACCGAATTACAAGTGCAATTCAGAAAGAGAGAGAAAAGTGTGGGTCCCGATCGGGACCCACCTTGTCCGAACAAGAAGGTATTATTTGGGCAGATATCAGGACCCACACCTCTCTCTCCCCCTTCCTCCGAAATGCAGGAGGTACCTTTCCTCGCTGTATATGAAACCTTCTTTTACAACAGACAAGACCTAATAGGGCAAAAATCTCTGCCTCCCCTTTCGTCTGCATGTGGGAAAAGGCCTTTTGTAGAGGCTTTTGAGCGGTTTGGACGAATTTCGAGGGAGAGGCATCTGAATCGTGGGGGGTACATTTCGGCGGATAAGGCGTGGCCTTGTAGGTCAAGAATTAACTTCCTAGGCTTTTAGGATTATGAGGCCCTTTGGACGAGGTCCATTGAGCGTGCACTTTCTTTTAGCTCGTAAGCTTTCTAATGTTTCGTTTGGGCCGAATCTGACCCATATTTTCAATTGTTTATTTATTCATAGATGTTCAAAAGAAGTTCATGAAGTTGAAGTAAACATGTCTGTATTTGTGCGTGTCATATCAAAACGTACGTTATAACTTTTGGAGGGAAGAAATTTTTAGAATATTGTGCGTCCGTGCATGCTTATGTAATGATATATATGGAAAGACCCAATGAAGCACTAGCCAAATATTCATTAGATTTCCTGGTTTTGAGCGAGAGGGAATGATAAAAGATTGAGAGATAGAGAGAGGAAAAAGAAAAGAAGCTCTCGAACAAATCAATGAGATTAAAAAAATAAGAATAAAATATCAGCATCGTGCATTATCTACTTGGAAAGATCCTAATTTTATTGGAGACAACTGCACTAGCATGCGGACGACGCGGTTACGTGAATGATCTGGAGACTAGAAAAAGTCCAAAGTATTTAGGTAAATTTCACAAGCCAACTCCATCTTTAAGTTGCTTTTAGAAAAAATGTCACCTAATGTATTCAAAGGAGTGCTGTGCTTTCTCTTCCATTTTATTTTATTCCTATAGTTTTTAAGAAGTAAAAGCCAACAAGGGCATGTGCATTGGTCAAAAAGAATGACCACTTCCAACGGAGTATCAAAAAGGTATCATTTACCATTCATTGAATGGATCCCTTCTTCGCCCACATGCCAACACATGGACTTGTAGTTCTTCCGCGGCGGAGTAATGCAGACGACGTGATTGGATCTCACGATCTATTTGTCTATCTAGTCCGAACGAATAGAAGAAACAGTAACATTTGATTCTTTGAAGACAATAATTAAGTCGGTCAACGCCCAAACGATCAAAGCTAACAATCAGGGATGAACAAATTCCACTTCGTTAGCAGGGAATTTGATTTCCCCTGAAAGGGAGAAAAATAAAATCAGGTGGGATGATCAAACAAGATGATGACCAAAACACAAGGACGTACACCATATTACAAAGCAAACGGGCAAATCTATAAAGGAGAATGATGATGATCAAGAGCTCCGGACGACAACGCTGCGCATCATATCCTTGAATTCGAAGAAGTCAACCCGCCCATCCAGGTTGCGGTCAACGGATATAATCATCCTCTCAACTCTGTCAATCTCGCTCCCTTCCGAGAGTCCCAGCTTCCCCAGCACCGCCTGCAATTCTGTGGCCGATATGTAGCCGTCCCCGTCCTCGTCGAACACCTTGAATGCCTCCGACAGATCTGCTTCCTCCTGCGACATCATCTTCATCTCCTCCTCCTCATCAGTACTGCCTGCAGTACCTCCATTACATGCTGCTATCGCGGTTTCGTCGGCGCCCCCGAAGTAGGTTTCGTCAAGGGACTCGTGTAGTGATCTGAAATCTTCGAACCGAAGGCCGTGGTTGCCGGGTTGAGTGAAGGATTTGACGGTGGAGTCGAGCTCGGCGAGATCGACCTCCAAGCCAAGAAGGTTGAGGGCTCGGCTCAGTTCCTCGACGGTGATCACTCCGTCGTTGTTCTTGTCAAAGATATCGAATATGCGGCGGAGACGCAGGGAATTCAGACTGTCGGAGCGGAGACGGAAGGAGGAGGAGGCCGCTTTCTTGGAGATGCTGCGCTTGCCGGATTCTCTTGGAGTCCCTGCTGCGTCCATGGATTCTGATAGTGATCAATCTCCTCTATGCAGAAAGCGTGGAATAGGGCAGGGCAAGCAGCAGCCAGGCGTTCGCGGATGGGACTGGATACTGTTTGCCCACAGAGTGCAAAATGATGGCCCAAGTACGGTGAGTACAAATACCAGGAATGGACGAGAGCTTTCTCTTCGAGGAAAGATTCGCAGCTAATAATAGTATTATTATTAGCGTGGATGGCGGGCCTATAAACTATTTGTGTACCGCAGACCATTTCTCATATAATATATAATTAACCAAGTGACGTAGACGAATAAAGTATGGCTATTGGCTGCCCATTAAAAATAAAAAAAAAGGGGGCATAATTGGGTAATGGCCAACAACTTCCAAGCTGCCGCTCATCTACGTTGAACATTGAAAGTGCGAAAAACTCAAACTTGCGGAATGGTCCAGCGCCTGTAAATTGTGACCTTTCTTAGATCTGTGGCCACTTGTTTGGAGAAAGTCTTCACCTACGGTACTTACACAAAAAAAACAAAAAGTTTTCGCCTACGGTATCTCCCGCTCATCCCTCTATTTCTATTTTCTCTTTTTGTCCCTTTGTTCAAGTTTGATTTATGTGCTGGATAGTTGATACTTGATGTTAAAAACGTCCGGCTTAAAAGATGAGCCATCGACGCGTCGTCTTTTTCTTTCTCCATACTTGTGTATAGTAGAAAATTAAGCTCTCTCAACAAACCCATCACTTTTTTTTTTTTTTGAGTGGATGTAAAATGATTCCTTCCCTTATTTTTTGTTCATTGCAAGGAAAAGCGCCTGTTGTTTTACAAACTGCTATTTTAAAATTGCTTCTCTGGGAATTCTAGATGAAGAGGACCAGGAAAAACTCCAATAGAGCAATACTCCGAACGAAGAATATTTTAAAGGGGTGTTTGTTTGCCAAAATTTTAGGAAATATTTTCGAAATTTTGGGAATCTTTACTTTATTGAGATTTATGGGGTTTGTGAAAAGTGAAGTGTGTATGTGTAAAAGTTAAAAATTTTGGAGTGTGTTTGTTTTGTTGAAATTTTATACCCCAAAATATTGAAACAAACACCCCCTAATTTGATATTTTAAAAATTGGATATTTGCATTTACAAACTGTTTTTTTTTTTTTGGGAAACATGACAACATTTTTTAAAATTTAAAATAAAACAAAATGTTAATAAAATAGAGTTTTCAATATTTTAAAAATATTAATTTTTATTTATTAATAATTTTTAAAATATTTTTGATAATTTTATCTGGGAAGGACGTTCGTCATTTTAGATGTAATTTAAGATGTAATAAAATATTTTGAAAATTGAAAGAGCTTATTAATTTTTACCTATAAATATGGAACTACTTTAATATTCTATTTTTATACATAATGGGTTTGGGCCCTTAATCTAAGGTAATTTGTGAAGTTTGAAATTTTAGACTTTTCAAAAGGAAAATCAATAGAAATAAACAAATAAAAAGAAGAAGATGCGTCTGCCTCCATATGTGTACTTATGCACAACTATTTAATTATGTCGATTTTTTTTGTTTTATAATCAATTTTATTATATTAATTCAGTTTCATAGAAGACGGGCAAAACTGAAAGTTGAAATGGCATTTTCAGTTTTGTTCAGATAGAAAATCCGACGGTACAGGTGAAAAGAGCACACGATTCGGACCCTCTCAGTGCTCATATATAAAGATCTCTCCGGATAAAGACATAACAGAGACGCACGAGGATTGCAGCACTCGGCACTGGGCAGTTTGGAGTTCGAAGTTACCAAAAAGAGAATCCCTAAAGAGACTACTTTTGCTGCTCTTTGTATTCATCTTATCGCCGCGGCTGCTGCTGCAATTCAAATATCCATTTCTTCGAGGGAAAATATCCCTCAGACTCCAAAAGTTCAGGTACTGTTGTCATCATTATGATTATCTTCCGGGATTCGTATGGGTTTTATGTTCCCTGTTGCTGGGTTATTCTTTTGTTTTCTTGTTTTGGGATTCAGGATTTCCCGCGTCTTCTCAAGATATTTTCTCAATTTTTGTCGATTCGCTTCAGATTCTTTTGTATCTCTCTGTGTATTTAGTTTCATCTTCATAGAAGGAAAATTAGCTGAGACTTAATTTATATCTTATTATTTTTCTTTTTTCCAGTTGGTATTCTTCAAAGTCATGGAGGATCCAGAAGCTTCCCCTGATCAATTTAATCTATGCGTATGCCAGAGGTCTGAGGTAAAATCAGTCGAGGCTTGTAAGAATTTTCGCGAGTCGAAAGATTCTTTTGACGGGACTGTTTCGTTAGGTCCTATCACTCCCGAATCTGCTAAAGAAATTGGGGATGTTTCCATTGATTCCAAGTCCCCAGTGACATTACTTGATAAAGTAGCTTCCTTTGAGTCTAACAGCGACAGTGACAAGGTCCCATTTGGTTGTTTCAATGATACCAGCCCCCGGACGCCCGAGGATGGTGTTTTTGACCCCTTTGCGCCTGGTCCGGATGACATTGCCTTGGCTCCCCTCGGCAACAAGTGTCACCACGAGTTCAAGGGTATTATTCCTCGCCGCCTCAATTTTGATTTTTCTTCAGTCGAAGCTGTGGCAGTGGAAGCTGGTGCCCAATCCCTTTCGGATGAAGAGATGTTCGAAGCAGTTTATGAGAATCTCTTGGAAGCTATAGTCTCAAAGCAGGCCGAGGTTCTTCATTCAGGAATTTCGGGTGTAGATTCGGATTCTGATGGTTGTAAAACACCTCCATTGGCACCGCTCTTGAACGGAGTTGCTGATACTTGTCCCGGGGCTCCCGTGAAGTCTTCTGGGAAATCGAGGGACATCGATTTGGGATTATGCAGGAAGCTTTTCTGACTTCAGTGGCCTGTGGTGGTTGTCTGACAGCGCTGGTAACCAATCTTTCCTAGATGCATAACGGGCTAGTTCTGGAAGAATAGATTTCAATAGGACTTAACTCTGTCTGACCAACTTTAGATTGTAGTTCTCAAAAACAGACGAAAAAAGGTTTAGACTGTAGCTGTCACATTGTATAGCAATTGCTTTCATTTAATTTCTTATATTGGAATTGAAGAGTCTTCCTCTCTTCTTTTGCTAGACATGATGTCTGCATTGTTTCCTATCTGTTGCCTTCTGGTTGTAATTTTACTCTTGTCATATAGCGTCTTCTGTATTTTTAGTCACTTGCCTGGTTTTAAAAGTGAAATGGAGAAACCTTTTTATTCCCCACTCTGTATATGTTGGAGATTTTTCGTTAGGTGGCCTGATTAGATTTTGTTTTTCGTTGATGAGAGTGAAGAAAACCTGTCAATATGAACGAACACCTATGGCATGGAAATGAGGATTATGCTTGTTGTTGCACGGCTTTTCCTACGCTTTTACAGAGCATTAAAAAAAACTGAGGCAAGAATTACTTCCTCGATGCTGTACCATGATAGTGTTATGGATGGATGAAGAATTGAGCAGCAGGTGTGCTTATTTTGCTATTTTCAGTAACACCATTATCACTGAATTACGATCCTCCATTAGTTTCCACTTCGTTTCTTGTCTTCTTATCGTAGCTGCTTCTTTATGTTCTTCAATTATGTTGAATGCTGGTTGTTTTGGGTGGCAATAAGCTATAGTTGTGAAACAAAACCGATCCTCTGTTTTTTGTTTTGTTTTACCGTAACGACGGTAGTCCATGCATCTAGATTTAGGGATACGACAGAATTATTCTAAGCTCCGGGTACTTGAGATGTCTTGCATCCAAGCATCAAGTGCATCCAAGCATCAAGTCAGCAAGGGATTTAGCCTTGTTCAACAATGTAGGGAGTATATTCATGAATATTACCCAAGTTTTCTGAAGTTTTTCTAACCATGAGAAAATTGCCAGTTGTACATATGGGAGTATAAACACAAGCCTTTCTTTTCGGCTTTTCTGTTTTATGTGTTGGGGGGGGGGGGGGAGAACGTTTGTCTCTATCAATTCTAATGCAATGGGAAATGAATGCTCGGTATTTTGTGATATTCATATGTTAATGAACTGTTTTTTGTTTGTTTTACAGTGTGCTGAAGAATAATCATTGTATACTTGTGAATTTCTTGTTTTTGCAAGTCATTAAACTTTAGCATCATTTTAAATTGCACTAGGAGTGCCTTGAAATGTCGAGTCTGTTCTGTGAAGAGCAAATAGTCGTATTTTGGAAAAATTGAAACGAGTCTGTCAATTATAGACACCCTGATCAAAGCTTTCAGTTCAAACTAGGCCTGCATATGTTCATCCTGCTATCTAATGTAGATGTTCTATAGAAGTCAGTATGTTTTAGTAAAATCCAATCAAATTGTACTCGAGAAAAGAAGAAAAGAGGAAACAAAGTGAATCCATCCCGATTACATCTCAAGCAGTATGGCTTCTCAAAAACCTTTACCTAGAAGGACACCTCCGTCTAGGAACTCCACAGAAAATATGTTTAGCCAGGTAGAGGTTTAACGAGCTATTTTGCTTGCAATTTGCAAGTCTTTGTGGCTAAGTTAAAAACTTAAACGCTGACCGAAAGCTGACAGAGGCCGAACCCAAGAAGCACTCAACTCGAATGTCTTAAGAAAAGAAGAATTTCCCACGAACCCAAGTGCTTCATTCGTTCACAACCAAGTCTTGTGCCTGCAAGTTTGCCTCCTGATGGTCATGTCTGGAATAGCGATTATCAGTTGGCAATCAGATTTAGCAACCATGTGTTTTCTGAAAATTCCCAAGAAGGAGATCCTGCCCGGAATACTAGTTTGTGTTTCCATAACGAGTTCGCCACCTAGCACATAGCTAATCAGACTTGTCAAATTTGACGCTAGCTCGTAGACCTCGAGAGCCTGAGGCGGCAAGCCAATTGTGAGGAGCGTATTGCAGGAGTCAGACCTGGTAAGATATCGGCCTCTCCCACCTCGTTGCTTTTGTACAACAACAGACTCTTGCCTTGCCCTCGCTTGAAGCTAGCGTGATTTTGGTTGTCGACTAGCAGCTCAAGGTTAAGGGTGAGATTGAGTTGAACCTGAACTAAGGGCAATGAGACACGAGGAGCAACGCCATCAACGGTGACCGAGAGGAGCTGGATCCTGGGCGGTTTGGGCTTAAAGACGGTCAGGGCTAGAATCAGGATGATCATGAAAAGCAGCACAAGCAAGAGAAGCGATGCCCATGCTGCAATAAGACACCGACGTCTTGTCATTCGTTTCGTGTCATAGGGGACTTGATCGTTCTTATTCTTCGTCATCTTTGTTGTCTTTCAGTTTCAACATGCATACATGGCGATAATTGGGATCTATTGGTGGGAGAGGGAGACAGAATTTTACAGCCTGTTTGTTTTTCAAATTTTAGCTAAAATTTTACTTTTATCAATCTCGCTTCAAAATTTTACTTTTACTTTTATTACACATTCAACAATTCTAATACCACCTCTTTTTTAATATGACCATAAAATTTTATCAAAATTTTACTAAAATTTTAAAGACAAACGCGCTGTGTTTCGACAGATTTTGATTTTGGAGGGGAAACGACATGGACGCATTTTGGTTCACAGGTGGGAAATGGCTTTAAATGCTTAGCCCTGCATGAAGTGCCACCATCCATTAAGGAAGCCATACTTGGATCCTTAAATTAGTGTCAACTACCAACGGCACTTTCCTCGGGTCGTATGTCCTTAATTTGCTTCCACCCACCACCTAATTTGCTCTTGGCATCACCAGAACCAAGCCTCGCTGACACTATTTGACAAACAAACATCCTTCAATTAAGACAATAAAGCCAAATAGACCCCTGCTGTGATCTACTCGGTCTTATCGTTAGTGTTCAGATAGGCCATTGCCACCGCTATTTTACCTGAGCCAGGGCCTGGGTGCGGAGGAAGAGGCAAGCGTAAGGGCCCATCCATCTTTCTCTCATCTCGCCGTCCCACGCCGAATAGCGTAACCGACTCCAATGAATTCGACGTGACCTTCTCCTTTTAGGAACCGAATTTGATGCGTGAAGGCATCACCAGAAATTGTGCTGATGAAATGAACAAACCATAATTGCCGGCACATGCTTTTGCTTTGACCAAGCATCCAATATTCACCATTCATGCGAAACAGAGCTTTTAAACTACAACCCAGCAGAGTTGAACACTCGAACTGGAGGATATATTTTGATGAGATTAGCTTCCAAGCGGAATTTGAGAAAAAAAAATACTCTTAATATTCTCAACAACTAAACACAATCCATCTGGAATAGCTTAGGTTGATCAGAAACCTTCGTTTGAGTAAATTTCTAATGACGGATGGGAAGAATGATGAAGAGTTGTCATAAAGAGGCTCTGAACACCCGCAAGGGGGAAATATACAAGAAGAAGCTGATATTCAAGTGCAAATATGATAAAAGCTACTTCCAAACTCGAGCAATAATATGATCATATGGTGAACCATTTGGTATGTTTTTAGCTTCGGTAGTATGGACTGGATGGCATCTGAGAAAAGAGAAAGGAAATTACTCTTCAACACAAAACATCTTCCTGATTCTCTCAATGTTGCATAGGCCACATTAAACATCCAACCAATGCAGTACAATTCGTGTAGGAAATGGACAACAATAACAGGAATTTCTCTTCTATATCTAGTGAAGAAGTTGATGCAACTTGCATACATATGATCAAAACTCGGAATCACCACAACTGATCTCAATCTTGAATAACAGTTGGTTGATTTTGGTCAGGAAATGGAAAGAAGAGAGGGACAAAATTTATCCCAACACTATACCAAAATCCCCAGGATTGAAATAATCCCAGGATTCAAGATTCAGTATTCATTAGATAATATTCTCTGTATAAAGTTTTTTTCAATACTAAAGTATTAACTTCGACAGAAACTAACTGAACATGTCTAGTGACGCTAAAATTCCTGTACAGTAATCAAACTCGAAAAAATGATCAAAAGAGGAAGAAAAATAAAAGCAAGGCCAAAGGTGTGGCTTTCAGTATTAATCCGCTAAATAGGGATGAACAGAAAGGGTAAAGGGTACAGAAAAATACAGAAACAGGAAGTACTGAGTGCTTACTAGCAGCAGTTACAATTTTGTCGTATACTTGCAGTCTTGTTCGCCAACAGTCCGATTGGAGATATAGATGTTGAAATCACAGGATGAGGACGTAACGACGTGAATGTTAAAGAAGAGGATTTTGACTTTTCCAGCTAGTTTGATGTAGGTGTTGAGAGGCAGGACCCCTGAGATGGCATCGGAGTAAATCTGGGAGTTGGAGAGCGCGCGGTCGACCATGACGGTGAGTGTCAAGTTCATGTGCTTGGTCTCGTGGGCAGATATCTTGTCGGCCTGAATGGGCACTTCGCCGATGAGATCACCTCTGTAGTTGAGGAGGGCGGTGGAATTGGAGTACTTGAATCCCACCCTGTTTGTGTTCTTGACGGAGATGTCCACTTCGAGAGTCACGTTCACGTCCACGCTCTTCCTAGCAATGTCCAGGGCCACGTTCAGATCCTTGAGACTCACGTCGTCGACGGTGGTCACGGGATGCTTGGCCTTGAACACCGTAAACTTTAATATAACAATCAGAACGACTATGCCGATGATACTGCCTATCACCGCTATGGAACAAGTCTTTCTGCGCTTCCCAGAAGGACCCGAACCCGAACCCGAACCCTTCCTGCCCATTAGTTCTTTCTCGCCTTTTCCATCCATTTCCATCCCCCCCACCCCACCCGTTTTACTTGTACCGAAGACTGAAAGTTTTGGCGTTACCTGCCGATACAAAAATCTTTCCCCCAGTAATATCTCTGGTTCGAGTATCGGAATACACTCCAGTTAGGCCCCAGTGGACCAGTCAAAAAGATTAGGGGGCCACAGCCTTTGCTCCCAGGCCAGAGGCTTTAAAGGGTTGCGCCCTGGAAATGGCCGATTTGGCTTGATGGAACTCACATGTTTGGGAGTAAAATTTTAGGGTAATTGGTAATGTAATTACTAAATTTATATTTTGCTGATAAAATAATTACTAAATTTACTTTTTTTACATTTTGATCATTGAGCTCATACTTGTGTGACGATATGGTTTTTCTGTCCATATTCTGTTACTACATCTAACAGAATTTATAACCACGTCAGTATTTTACCACGTCAGCCTCACTAATCTACATTAGCAGCCCAGCCATTTAAAATTTACAAAAACGCACCGTTTAACTCAAGCTTAATTCCCCTTCGAACACGTCCTTGGTTTCATCTCTCTAGACTCCTCGCGACCATTTTTCGTACGTCAATGGCTCTTCGTCTTCCTTTAGTGCCTTCTCTGGCTATTCTCTTGATTCTTGAAAACCTCCATGATCTCGGTATGTCACACAGCACAAGCAAACCTCTCTGTTCTTTTGCCTAGATGGAATCAATGAGTTCCAACGTAGACTTGACCAGAATATTGTTAAGCTCAACTATGGCTTTCCTGTACCTCTAAAGGCCTGGGCGCTTTACTATAGTCGGCACTCGTCCAGTGGCGGATGCAGGGGGCGGCCCTGGGCGGTTGTCACCCATTGCACCGCCTAAAATAAAATTTTATATGTAATTTTTTTTTTTGGCCTGGACCTGTGGGGGCCCGACCCCCATAGACCCAGGCCAACCCACTTCTTCTTCTTTTTTTCTTCTTCTTCCTCCTCCTCCTTCTCCTTCTCCTTCTTCTCCCATAAAGTTCGACCTCCACAAATTTTAATCCTGGATCCGCCACTGCACTCGTCTCAGTATCCCCATTGATTTGGCAAGCTGGTCCGAGGAATGAAGTTGGACAAGGAGCCAGAAGTCCCCATAGTCCAAAGAAAAAGTCACAAGTGTCAGCGCTGCCTTGGCTTCCCATGAATTTAAGAGTTTTTTGAGTATTGACATCGTTGTTTTGTGCACAATTTCCTTAAGAGCCTTGCATGCCATCTACATGTACCCATTTGGAGTTTTGAAACTGGCTTTGATTTATCCCATTCAATGATAGTGGTTTCTGCCCATTCCAAGTCAACTCTAGCAAGCATCCATGAGATTCTGGCTCCTGGTATATAAGAAAAGAGTGGTGGCTGAAGTTTAAGCAAAATACAGAGATCATAAAACTCTAACTTAATTTATACAATTAGTTGAAAACAAGTTAGCAGGACCCAGCAGTATGAGGTTATGGAATAAATAAATAATAATAAAATGAATGAGATGAAACCATACAGGTCCTCTGATGGTCCCAGTGCCAAGGAGATCACCGGGACTTAAGTTGTAACCATTGACGGTATGGTGTGCAAGCTGTTGAGTTAATGTACAATATCTGCAATACATGTGAAAAAGTTTAAGGAGCCTAACAAAAGCGCCAATAAATAATAGACAAACTTTTAAACTAACAAAACAGAAATCTTATTTCCCTAGGTTCAGATAATTCTTCTACATTTACATATAGAATACCAAAATAGAGTCAAAGAGATGTATAACTATTTCAAAGCTTCTGTCACATATAGAATACCAAAACAGAGTCATAGAGATGTCGTTTCAAGGCTTTTGTTCTTTGCAATAATTACCTCGCTGGATAGAGCCTTGAGGGTGCACAGCTGTGGATTGAAACTAGCTTTGGGTGCCTTTTCTTCCACATTCTCATAGGGTGCCTGGGTACTCTGTGGTAAGTCGTAAACAATATTGAATGAGAATACTTCGGATGACCTATCGGCAAAGTGAAAAAAAAAACCGCCTCCTTTTGCCCTAGATTAAACTAGCTAGACATTTGAGAGGAGAAACTCAAAAAAATAAAAAACAATACAATGTATAGTGGTGGAACCACATTGTGTATATACCAGCATGACATTGTCAACAAGAAGTGTGGCACGTTTAAGAATTTTTTCGGTGACAGCAAAAAGAGAGTCGGCATCAAACTTTTCGTCCGCATGGACATGGGTTGCATAAATTTGGTTCATGATCTAGTCGTCAGGCATGGTTAGCACGTTCAACAAGAAAACAAAGTACAGGAGAGAAGAAAATATGCTGACGATTTAAACGGTTCTGATACCGGGTTTAACCGGGGAAAGCGCAGGACACCTCAGAACACCTTGGGGTAGTTGGAATGAGAGAAATGGACACCTCGGAGGTAGTAATGGGACCTCGGGAAGTGATAACCCGGGATAAATAGATATTTCGGAATAGTAATGAAGACCTCGGGAAGTGATAACCCGGGATAGATAGACACCTCGGGATAGTATATGGGTATCTCAGGATGTTTGTGGGAACGTCGGGAAAGCACTCAAAAATGCACTCTAACTCACACACTCGGATAGATAAGCTCACCACCCAAGTAGAACACAAAGGGATACAGAAATCACCACCCAATGTAATCCAACACGGGATACAGAGCAAGAAACTCGCCACCTATCGGAATCCACCGAAGGATAAGAGTTTTAGAAGAAATCCTTCTTCAAAGTAGCCTAAGGCTCAAGTTGTATAAACACTCAAAATCTCTTCTGTTCCTTCCACTACAAGAGAAGGGTTTAAATAGCAAAGCTTGGAACAACCCTCCAAGCATGAGTAAATGAAAATTACATCTTCCAAAATATTAATTGAGACATAAAAGACTCTTAGGGAAATGAAAATACATGTTGAAAATCAAAAGAACAAGCTAAAAATAGCAAACTCGTCCAAAATTCGCTGGACCTCGGAATTAGCTGCCAGCCTGACCTCCTTGGAGTAATTCAACCATAACTTCATCTAGAAAACTCCAAATTGTACGCCGTTTGATGCGTTGGAAACTAGATTCGTAGAGCTTTCCAACAAGACATAGCTCGAACAGAAACCCTTCGTGAATCATTCCAGACTTTAATTTTAATCTTGACCTTTTGTGCTAACCACACCTGTGTCAAGTTCGTTTAGGTGATTGGGTTGCTGACGTGGATTAGTGAGGCTGACATGGCAAAATAATGACGTGGCCATAGATTCCGTTAGATGTAGTGATAGAATATGGACGGAAAGACATATCATCACACGGGTATGGACTCAGTGACCAAAACATAAAAAAAGTAAACCTAGTGACTATTTTGTCAAAAGGGTATAAGCCAAGTGACCAAATTGCTAATTTCCCAAAATTTTTGTTTAAAATTTTAGGAGTTGGTAAAAAGGTGAAGAGGGAGAATGAAAAAGTTGGTAAAAAAATGAAAAAGTGAAAAAAGTTTGTGAAAAAGTGAAGAGAGAGAAATAATTGTAATGATGATAAAATTTTAGATGTTAAAATTTTAGTTTGGCAAACACTATTTAACTATTATGCCGACTGGTTGAACAGTATTTTGGGTTAAAAATAGGAGGGGCTTATAGCTAGAGTTGAGTCGGTACGATAATGAGATTAATAAGGAAAGATAATAACTCAAATCTTCTTCTCATTCGATGGACAACCGAAATAGGATGCCTTTAAGTAGAGTTCAAGAATCGGGTGCTCTTCAAAACTGGAAGGAACAAGTAAGGAGATTGGTCAGGCTAGGCCAGAGGTTGCATGAAATATATTTTTCTCTTTTAATTACATTTATATATCTTAATTGCAACCGAGTAGGATTGGCGTCGCTGATTTAAGCGGGCACTACTATAATGCAAATGCAATTAGCCGTTTTTAATTGCAATTACCAATTGCATGCTTTTTTGGAGCATGCGTCAAGCCCATTGTCTTGTGATTAATATTTTTAACTATTTTTACCGTGAATGAACCCCGCAATTTACAAAAACATAAAATTTCTAACATAGTATTGAATATAATTACCGATTTATAGTTTCAAAGAGAGGGATCAAGATTAACTCTGAAAAGATTGAAGCAGTCTTGCGACTCAGGCCGCTTACCAATCGAAAGGAATTACAAAGATTAACAAGGCAGGTTGTAGCCCTGAATCGCTTTATCTCACGAGCCATAGATCGTTGTCTACCCTTATTCCGAATCTTGCAGAAAACCTTCACCTGGGATGAAGAATGTACTAGCTCTTTAGAATCACTCAAGAAGTTTTTGGCCCAACCTCCAATACTCAACCGACCTGTGCTGGGCGAATTATTATATGTGTATTTAGCAGCTAGCGAGTATTTTGTGAGTTTAGTCCTAGTCCGGGAAGAACAGAAGGTTCAAAAGCCAGTGTACAATGTCAGCTAGGCCCTGAAAGGATCAGGGGTGAGGTATCCGTTTATGGAAAGAATTGCATTGAGCCTGATGGTCATTGCTCGAAAGTTGCACCTATATTTTCAAGTTCATTCCATTTGCGTAATTATTGACTTACCCCTAAAGAAAGTGCTGCTGAAGCTCGATGCGTCAATGTGCATAATCCAGTGGTCCCTAGAGTTAAGTGAATTTGACATATCTTATTTCTCTCTGACAGCTATAAAAGGGCAGGCTGTTGCGGATTTCTTATTAGATTTTGTTGAGGATTCAACTCATGTTGAAGATGATGATCCACATCTCTACGGGAGGACATGGATTGTGCATGTGGATGACTCTTCTAATGGAACCGGTATTTCCGGATTCCGTTTCCAGTTTTTTCAGTTCTATTCCAGAATGGAACCAGAATTAAAATATTAATTCCTGTGGGTACTAGAACTGGAACCGGAATGGATCATTTTGGTTCCGTCCGTTCTGGTACTCACCCTTAGATGGAAGAAACCCCCTTCGCTTTGGCATTCAGAGTTGAAGCCGTGATACCAGTTGAAGTTAGGATACCAAGCTATCGGGTTGATCACTTTAGTCCATCTGACAATGACGAATTGTTGAGAATGAAACTAGGTTTGGTCGAGGAACTTCGAGATGAAGCTGCAGCTCGAAATTTTGCTTATCAAAATCAAGTTAGGCGGTATTATAATGTGAAAGTCCGACCTCGACGGTTTGAGCTATGGGCCTTATCTTACGAAAAGCCCTTCTGCCCAACGTAGATACTCAAGAAGGAAATATGCATGCAAAATGGGAAGGGCCCTACAGAGTTATCAAAGAACGAAGAAGGGGCAACTATTACTTGGAGGATCTGGATGGCAAAGCGCTCTCACATCCTTGGAATGTTGACCATCTCAAAAGGTATTATCAATAAATGTCGTATTTGCTTTTAAATAAAGTCGAAAAAGAAGAAGAAATAGAGAAGAAAAGGAAAAGGCAAAAGCCCTTGTGCCTTGAATTTTGTAAAAAAGACAAGCGCCTTCAGGCCCTAGATTTATGAGATGGTAGGAGTTTTCGTGCCCTGGATTGTGAAAAATGACTATTTGAACACTAATGTCTGAAAAGAAAAAGGTAGGAGCCCTTGTGCCCTGGATTTGTGAAAAAGGCAGGCACCTTCGGGCCTTGGATTTATGAGATGGCAGGAGCCATGGTGCCCTGAATTTGTGAAAAAGGTAGGAGTTCGTGTGCCCTGGATTTACGAAAAAAGCAAGAGCCCCCGGACACTGGACTTACGAAAAGGTCAGGACCCTTTGGGCCCTGGATTTATGAGATGGTCGAACTCCTTGAGCCCTGATAGACGATAAGAGAAGAGCCCGAGAACCTTGAGAAATAACAAAACATTATCTCAGGTCATTAAGCCTTGCTACAAGACCTAACTTCCATATGATTGCATTGGGATTATTCCCCTGCGTTCCCTTTCATAATCACAACAATAAACAAACGATAATACAACAACGACAAGTCGTAAAGAGCAGTGTGTTACACATGGAACAAATAGTAATAAAGCTCGAGGAAGCCAGAACAAGTGGCATGATAAGTAAAATCAGCAAGAAAAACATGAAGATATTGGTGATTTGCATAAATTCTTATATTTTATCACATCTTAACTTTAGTTTTAAATTCAATATTATTTATTTATTTATTTTGGTTAGGTTTAAGACTTCATTGTCACTCATTTATCTTTTGTTTTAGTTTAAAGGAAAATGAAGACAAATGTCTTGACGGCCCATTAAGTTGGAGGACTAAGCCCACCTTTTATGAAAGCCCAACTTCTTTTTTCAAATTTCAAGCGTACAGAGGCTAAGTTTTAGAAAAAGGGAGAAGATTTTAGGAGATAAAAGGGCATTGTGGAACTCTCTCATTCAAATCAGACTTGCGAATATGGTTTGTTGGCTTGGTTGGTTCAAAAAAGGAGTAGAAAAAGGAGCAGAAAAAGGAGGAAAAAAAAAACAAAATGAAGAATTTGAAATATGCGGTAGATTTTTAGGGAGTGTATGCGTAGCAGAATTTTCGGGAGAGGAAACAAGGAGCGACATATAGCAAGGAGCGAGAGATCGCAGGGGGCAACGCTTGCTCTTCCAGTTTTGAATATGTTTTTATTTTATTTTTTTTTTGAGGAGAATCATCGATGCTGAAAATTGTTTCGGTTGAATTTAATTCCAGCATGAACTAAACGTTATCATTCTAGGAAAACGATTGTTATCTAGCCTCAGATATGCTTGCTTTTCTATTTTAATTTGAAATAAATCTCTTCTCCGTTTGTCTGAATTATTCTTAGCTCATTGATTTTAATTGACTGGCCATCAATTAGATGATTTGAATTTTGTGATTTGCTTTCGAAAGAGGTAATGATAGAATAGACCTGTGGATAATTTAGCATAGGTAAATATAGGATCGAAAGACCTAGAAGAACCTGTGTAGTTTTGAGAAAAGAATTCTTGTTCTTAATGCGTTCTTGTTTATTACTTTGCACACTCTTGTGTGAGCTAATGTTCAAGAATTGGTCCAATTAATTATCGAAAGAGGTATTTGGATGATTTAGGAGATCTTGCTAACAAACTTAGAGATTTTAATTGAATTAGTTAGATAAGATAAGCATATCGAGGGACTAGGTGAAATCGGTTTCCTAGAAATTTTCGTTTCTTCTTATCAATTGTTCCATTGAATAATTCCTTTTGTTTTTTTTTTTTTTATTATTATTTCAGTTTGCAATTACAAGTTATATTTTTCTAAATAAAATTGAGATTAGTATAATTTTGATATTTGTCAAAAGTGAGTTATCAATCCCTAAGGACTACACTCTTCTCATCACTTTACTATAAAACAATGATACTGTGCACTTGCAGTTTTGTATCGATCAGATATACAAGCCAACATCGATTTATAAGGTCACTAAGAGTGTTCAGAACAAAACCAACTCTACAAAATATTAATATTAGTATAGGCGATTCCGAGTTACACAAAAAAGACCGATTGTCGCTATGCCTAATCTAGATATACAAAAAACTTACTAAAAGAACTAAATGTTAAAAGGGAACAGGTGTGCTCTCTTCCTTCAGGGATGACGTCTCGGCTCCTTTTAGAAAAACCAACTTCTACCCTAGTACAGCAGGGAAGATACAGTGTAACACCTCGACCCAAAAGTCTAAACGGACAGAGTTCTGCTTGAAAAATGAGACTTTCCACCCTGTTTACAAGCAATTTTTCCCAAACAAGAAAAAACTCAAAAAAATATTTATTCTATCTTCAATAATTAAACACCACACTCTAACCCCAAAAAGACAAATAAAGAAATATGAATCCCAATAATTTAGTGAGAGCACTACTCTAAAATCCTTAAATACTACTCTTAACAAAAATTTCAATAAACAGTTTCCTAAATAAGCAATAAAACTACTAAAGTCTCCGAAATAAAGCAATTATTACTAAAGTCTTTAGAAGGCTCTTTATTCAATAATTCTGCATCTTGCAACTAATCTCATAAACTACAACACGTGACCTTCTATTACTCGCTGCCACCAACCTCTAAATCTGAAAGATAGAAAATAAGTGGTGAGCTACAACTAGCATAGTAAGTAGCAAGTCAATGGGAGTAGGGAAAGACAATTTAATAACAACAAATTGAATTAGAAAATGTTGTGAGCCATATCAAAAATCCAAAATATAAGTTGAAATAAAATTATCCAAGGCTACGTGATAAGGGAAATCTCTTATGGTCACACAAACCTCTAGGCCACACAAACCTCCAAGCCACAAAGACCTCCAAATATCACGAGGGGTATCAAATTGACCACAAAGACCATAAGATATATTGGTCACATAGACCATAAAGATACATTGACCACACAGAGCACAGAAATATATCACCAGCACATGGATAAATTTTTCAAGTATGCTCACAAAATAAATATATTCCAACAACCCAACATTTCAAGTTAGATATTTCAAACAAATTCATGAAATCTAAACATTTCATCTTTATAAAAAATTTGTACATTTTTTCCATTTAATGAATTAAAACCATATGAAAATAGTGAACGTTTTAAAAATCTAATTTACCAATGTCAAGGGATTTAATCTTGCATAAAAACATATTTTCAAATCAATTTCATCTAACAAAATAATTAAACATCTCGTGCACTTAGATTCCACAAAATTTTAGAGAAATAAAATCCCATTGAAAGCCATTTGCCTCAACACTTAACTGAAGCTTAAAATTTCACAAAGAATTGCTAAAAAGTCAATCAATACCTAAAATCCATTTAAAATATCAATCATTTCTTCATCTTAATCCTTGCACATTTCCAATGAAAATCTAATAATAAAATTCCAGCAACAAACACACCTGAACTCCATTAACTCTATAAGAATACGCTATTCCACAATCACAAAATCTCCTCAAAATCACCTTTTATTACCCTATAGCAACCCAAAAACTAATCTGAAAAATCTAGAAATCTCAGATCTAAAACTCCATCAAAGTTATAAACTTAAAGATAACTCAACCCAATGCGTCGACGAAATCGTAGAATAATCCCCTAATATTTGAAAATTGGCTCTCCAATGTCGTCTATAAAAAGACATAACCCAAATCAATCTAAAGAAATTCAACCATTAACTAAAGATTAAATCAAACCTACCTCCAAAAATCACCCAGCCCCTACAAATAGTGTCTCCAAAGGTGAGAGAAAGAGAGTTTCGTAGAGAGAGAGAGAGAGAGAACTCACGACGTTGGGCGGCGATTTTTGAAAATAAGAAAGACCCATACTTAAGAAATCTTCAAATAGGTTTGAAAAGGGCGAAAATGCAAGAGAAATTCGTTCAAAATTTGAAGAGAAATCAAATTTTGAAGAAAAGGGGTGTTCGACAACTTCAGTGTTTTGAAACTGAACGTTTCTGTTCATTTTTTGAAAGTTTTACGGAAGGGATAAGTCACTTATCCCTTATGCACCGTTTCAATTTTTGTTTTCTTTGGAGTATTACACAGAAAGAGGTACCGGAGAAGTAAGAAAATCCTTCCCATATCCAATAAATTGGTTGCACACCCGACCTCAGCCATTCTGGAAGACCCTACAAGAACCAGAACATGACAGAAGGACATCGAGATAAAACACGAAATCCTTAACGTCATGCATTCCCCCATGCCAGCGTATGTCATAAATCACCCTGGTCCTTACGAACTGAGTGAAGACAGGCCCAAGCCTAACTCGAAGGGCTTCTAGTGCTTCAGGCACTTCAAGAAGGCCAACCCTCTCGACTACCCGCAGCATTAGGTCCATATATATCCCTCGAGGATGTCCCATCAGGGTAAATTGATGAATCAACCTTCGATCGGGCTCAGGATCCCTCCACAAGAAGAGATCCATTCCTTGAAGGTATGTAGCGTTAGGATTTCCACTGGACAGGAGATCCTTCTTGATCACTCGAGTTGAGATTTCAAAATGAAGATAGAGATGAGGAATCTCCTCAAACCTTCGCAGAGAAATAAACCAAGAGTGGAAGTGTCGGGGAATAAAGTGTGTTTCTGATAACGGGATTTCCTTAAGAACTGGGGGGCTGTAAGCTATCTCCCTCCAGTAATAACTTGTGCCCGGAAGGGTGAGGAAAGCATTTATCCTACCCTTAAGAATCACATGATAGAAAACCTAGACTAGAAGAGGCCCAGAGAGATCTTGTATAAGAAAGGGGGCATTTGCTTGGTAAAAAACAAGAGTGTTGTTTTTTGATAACTCCACGGCAAATGCAGAATAATGGAAAGATAAGGATAGTAGTGAAGATCAAAACTTTAGAGAAAAGAAAGAAAGGTCTCGAGCCTTTATATAGGAAAACCAAGAAGACCAAAAAGTCGGGAAAAAAAACTTGCGTGATAAGATTAAAAGGTAGCATTAAATGCTCTGAAGCGCAGGCAGAGTATAATCAGCCTCGAAAATCCCCCCAAGTCGTTTTGAACAGTGGCAAGGACGAGATTGGTGTTATGTGATTTGCTGAAACTTGAAAGGCCGGGAGGTGAAAGGTTAAGGATAACAGACACGTCGGTCAACGAGAGTTAACCAAAATAGTATTGTTTTAACTAAAAGAAATTAACGCACATCCAGGAAACCAAGTTACGTTCTAGTTAGTTAAAAGGGAGGCCAGTGGGCCGATCCCATCTCCCCCATTTAGGGAATCCCTTCCAAATCATGGGTTGGGCTTGAGGAAAACCTGACCAAGCTATGAGCCTTAGAAAAAAAAAAAAAGACTATCTAAGCCTCCTGGATTATTATCAAGATATACTTTACAAGGCAAACTTTGAGTAATAAGTAGATAAAAGATGAGAAGAAGAGAAATAACCACAAGGACAAAACTGGCATAAAATCACAACAGCATAAACGGTTCATATAAAACATAAGGCATAAATTACACCAAATGCTGGTCATGGAGATGAAAAAAGTAATACAATTCATAAAATGTCTAGCAAATAGGACAGAGTAAGTCCCAGAGCAGTGGAGGGGTCACCCTGATTACTGATTAGCTCATTAATGTCATAAAAGTCATCTTCGTCCAGGTCAACCCAATCATCCCAAGGGTCGTTCCACAACAGAGCTGGAGGGTCATCCGAGGTTTCATACCAATCCCCCCTGGGGTCGATTGTAACATCCCTCTGGCCTTGTACAGGATTTCGGCAGAATATAAACATAGTCAAACAAGTTTGAGGCCTTTTATTATAAGAAGTCTAAAAAACCTCCAAAACTTCAAACCTCATCCTTCGAAATTCAGGGAGGGAAAGGATGATCCTGTGACTGTAAAGAGTATGCAAATTGGGGCAAATATCACCTCCTTCCAACACCCGAGCAACACAAGCAGCCTAAGCCCCTCTGAAACTACCTCTATCACTTGATGTAATGATTTCCTGATTGTAAATGGCCCGTCGACGGCTACCCAAAGTAGAAGTCAACAACCCCTCAAATCCTATTAAGAATAGGATCTCAGGGTTCCCACTCTGGAAGAAGCGACGGAGGCCTCTTGCGAAGGCCTCATCCCTCTGGGAACAAGGAGGAAACCTCTTAACCAATACCCTACTCAACAACGAGGGACTATAAATCCAGTCCCTGCATTAGCTGCAGGTTTGTGCAAGTGCCAACAAAGCGGCAGGGTGGGATTCTAGTAAAAAGGTCAGGATTATGGAGATCAGCTCAAAAGGAAGGCTGAGTAATAAGTAAGGAAGATTGACAGAATCCATGAGGACGGTGGCAGAAATAGAAGAGGACATGAAGGGTTGGATAAAGCTTAAAATTATGGTAGCAGAAGAGAAATAAGGCGTGAAGTGAGCTAAGAGAATAAGGTTAATTTATAAGCTCATTCGTAACGTTTTGAAGATCAAAGAACTTCAGGATAAGGTGAGTTATGGGAGCTAGGTATGCTAAGTAGGGTCATTGATTGCGCCGTAGAGTTTCAAGCTTTTTAAAGAATTCATTTATGAACTAGAGGTTAGATGTCATGTCAACACAGGAAGTGTCAAACGTTATGTATACTCCAGAAGTTAAGGAACAAAAAAAAAGGTAAAAGGAAGAAGGGAAAAAGGTCAAGAGAATAATAGTCAAATCTCATGGCTGAAGTCCAAATATAGGCATACAGTAAACCCCTTTTTTACATACCATATTCAAACGGCCCCACAATGACGATCCCAATAAGGATTACAGAGGAGAGGTGGGAAACTCGGTGACTAAGCTATTCAATACGCATTGGCCCACGCCCCCTTTACAAAAAGATTACATGTGAAAGGCAGAAAAGGAAAAGAAGAAAAAGAAAATAAAAGTCTTATTTTCTATTTAAAACCAATATTTATATGAGACAGGAAGAATTGGAGCTCACGACTGGCCCTACAAGGAAGACAAAGGGCAACATCGAAGATGTTAGGGCGAAATGCAAGAATGAGGAACCATACAGCTGGGAACATAGAAGGATGTGACATGCAACCTTTCACATAGACTGGGGGCATGCCTCCCTCGATAGGAGCTGAATCACCCCAAACTTCATGAAGTACTTCAATAGCACCCGTTCGCTTCCACTGCATGTCGTAAGGGCCCATTCATTGTTTGAGGGCATCCAGTTTCTCCCACACTTCCCAGTTTATCTCCTCCTTGAGCGTGTTTAACATGCATTCAGTGTAAATAGTGCAAGGACACTGGAGCTGATTGCCTCGAATGATCATCCTTTCTCTTGCAAGATAATTAGTTTTGAGCCCGAATGCTAACTCCACCCCTTCAAGATAGAGAAAGTTAGGGTTCTCACTCCTTATAAGGGTTATAATAAAGTCTCTCACTAGCTGGTTGCGGTGTTCAAGGAGAGGAAGTTCCTCGAACTTGATGTTTTGGAAGTACATTGGGTGATTTGACCACTTCACGATACTTAGAATCAACCCTTATCAATTTAAAATACTCCTCCACACCACTATCTTTTACCACTTGAGAGAAGATGTCTGTTAGTAGTTTGGATGAAAGGTCCAAAAGGGAAGGGAGAGGCAATGGAGTCCTCTTCCTTTTCTGCCTAATTCCTGAGCGAGGCATGAGGTTGGATTGATAGAAGAAAGGGCTGCAAAATAGGGAAAGGCTCTGTGAATCAAAGGAAAGAGAGCCCCGGTCTTATGTAGCAAAGGTTTATCGAAAGACTTGACGGGAGGTTTAAAAAGAAAAGATGTTGAAGCAATGGCTAGTATATCAAAAGAGTTAATTGATATTACTATTGATGTCATAATTTTCTCCTAGCCTTGTTGATCGCCTAGCAGAATAGGGGGCTACTGATGGATGAGAGATTTTCTCCTACTACAAAAGCCCCTACTACAAAAGCCCATGATCTGAGGCCCTAAATAGTGAGGCGAGGACTAGCCCATTCAATATGCTATGCGCCCTTCAATGATTGGAGATCCATAAAAGAGCCTAACAATGCTGCTTTATAGGGAAAATAAGCTCACGTAAAAAAATATGATTACTCTTTGTTTACCCATTGAATGTCGGTACAAAAAGTAGAAGGAAGGAGGAAAGAATCAGTCGACTCAAGCAAGCTCGAAGATAACCAATTTTGACAGCGTCGACCTTCGGTGAAAAGACGGATAGGATGAAAAAGGGTCTAAAGATAATAAAGCTTGGAGGGTACAAGGGGCCTAGCAAGTCTCAAGCCCAGGAGGAAAAAGAAGGAAGATATAAGAGAAAAGAAGGACAAAGCAGGGAGGTAAGAAAAACACACAAAACTCACTCTCTTACCTCACTCTCTTACTTTCTTTCCCTAATAATCAAACCAGTAAACATAAGATATAAAAAATGGCGATTGACTATGGCATTTGAGTAATCCCTCTACGGGGAGGAGGACCCTGAGTCTTGACTTATTTTCTCTGCTTGTAGGAGGAAGGAAAGAGAGCTTGAGCCTTTCAACCCATCCCAAGCACTGGACTTCAGGCCCAGCTCCTTAGGGCTCTTGGCCCAGTAGACACTGTAATAGGCTGGTTAAAAATGGCTTTGTCAATTACCATTGACACCAACTATATGCACGCACCAATTGTTTGCCAATATGTTAAATACTGAACTACCAACTGAACTCGACGTCATAAATGCCACCATTGACTACACTTTTTCATTCTTTTATATACATATACATATGTGTGTGTGTGTGCGCGCGATCCGTGGGCAAGCAGAAATGTATCCTGAAGTAAGTATTTAATTAGCCAAGAAAAGAAAACACCGAAAGCAAGCTTAAAGAATAAAGGGTAGTCTTTGACGACCAAAAAAAAAAGAGAGGCTGAAACACTAGTTCATAACCCCAGGAAAATACGACATTAGTCACATTACATACACTATACAGGTAGATACTTACAAATGTACGGCCCCCCTCCTGAAGTGCTTCATTCGTTCACAACCAAGTCTTGTGCTTGCAAGTTTGCTTCCTGATGGTCATGTCTGGAATAGCGATGGTCAGTTGGCAATCAGATTTAGCAACCATGTGTTTTCTGAAAATTCCCAAGAAGGAGATCCTGCCCGGAATACTAGTTTGTGTTTCCATAACGAGTTCGCCACCTAGCACATCGCTGATCAGACTTGTCAAATTTGACGCTAGCTCGTCGACCTCGAGCCTGAGGCGGCAAGCCAGTTGTGAGGAGCGCATTGCAGGCGTCAGACCTGGTAAGATATCGGCCTCTCCCACCTGGTTGCTTTTGTACAACAACAGACTATTGCCTTGCCCACGCTTGAAGCTAGCGTGATTTTGGTTGTCGACAAGCAGCTCAAGGTCAAGGGTGAGATTGAGTTGAACCTGAACTAAGGGCAATGAGACACGAGGAGCAACGCCATCAACGGTGACCGAAAGGAGCTGGATCCTGGGCGGTTTGGGCTTAAAGACGGTCAGGGCTAGAATCAGGATGATTATGAAAAGCAGCACGAGCAAGAGAAGCGATACCCATGCTGCAATAAGACACCGACGTCTTGTCATTCGTTTCGTGTCATAGGGGACTTGGTCGTTCTTATCCTTCATCGTCTTTGTTGTCTTTCAGTTTCAACATGCATACATGGCGATAATTGGGATGGAGTGGTGGGAGAGGGAGACATAGAGTTTTCGTGTGTTTTGACAGATTTTGATTTTGGAGGGGAAACGACATGGACGCATTTTGGTGCATAGGTGGGAAATGCCTTCAAATGCTTAGCCCTGCATGAAGTGCCACCATCCATTAAGGAGGCCATACAGGTTGGTTGAAATTTGGGTCCTTAAATTGGACCAGGATCCTTAAATTAGTGCCAACTACCAACAGCACTTTCCTCGGGTCGTATGTCCTTTATTTGCTTCCACCCACCACCTAATTTGCTCTTGGCATCCCTAAAACCTAGCCTCGCTGACACTATTTGACAAACAAACATCCTTCAATTAAGACAATAAAGCCAAATAGAACCCGGCTATGTTCTACTCTGTCTTATCGCTAGTGTTCAGATGGGCCATTGCCACCGCTATTTTACGTGAGCCAGGGACTGGGTGCGGAGGAAGAGGCAAGCGTAAGGGCCCATCCATCTTTCTCTCATCTCGCTGTCACACGCCGGATAGCGTAACCGACTCCAATGAATTCGACGTGAACTTCCTCCTTTTAGGAACCGAATTTTATGCGTGAAGGCATCACCAAAAATTGTGCTGATGAAATGAACAAACCATAATTGCCGGCACATGCTTTTGCTTTGACCAAGCATCCATATGGAGAACATATCATGCGAAACAGAGCTTTTAAACTACAACCCAGCAGAGTAGAACTCTCGAACTGGAGAATATATTCTGATGAGATTAGCTTCCAAGCGGAATATGAGAACAAAAAATACTCTTTTTAAGATTTTCAACAACTAAACACAATCCATCTGTAATAGCTTAGGTTGATCAGAAACCTTCGTTTGAGCAAATTTCTAATGACGGATGGGAAGAAATGATGAAGAGTTGTCATAAAGAGGCTCTGAACACCCGCAAGGGGGAAATATACAAGAAGAAGCTGATATTCAAGTGCAAAGATGATTCCAAACTCGAGCATTAATATGATCATATGGTGAAGCATTTGGTATGTTTTTAGCTTCGGTAGTATGGACTGGATGGCATCTGAGAAAAGAGAGAGGAAATTACTCTTCAACACAAAACATCTTCCTGATTCTCTCAATGTTGCATAGGCCACACTAAAACATCCAACCAATGAAGTACAATTCGTGTTGGAAATGGACAACAATAACAGGAATTTCTCTTCTCTATCTAGTGAATAAGTTGATGTTACTTGCATACATATGATCAACTCGGAATCACCACAACTGATCTCAATCTTGAATAACAGTTGATTGATTTTGGTCAAGAAATGGAAAGAAGAAAGGGACAAAATTTATTCCAACACTAAACCAAAATCCCCAGGATTGAAATAATCCCAGGATTCAAGATTCAGTATTCATTAGATAATATTCTCTTCATAAAGTTTTTTTCAATAGTAAAGTATTAACTTCGACAGAAACTAGTCTAGTGACTGTAAAATTCTTGTACAGTAATCAAACTTGAAAAAATGATCAAAAAGAGGAAGAAAAATAAAAGCAAGGCTAAAGGTGTGGCTTTCAGTATTAATCCGCTAAATAGGGACGAACAGAAAGGGTGAAGGGTACAGAAAAATATAGAAAGAGGAAGTACTGAGTGCTTACTAGCAGCAGTTACAATTTTGTCGTATACTTGCAGTCTTGTTCGCCAACAGTCCGATTGGAGATATAGATGGTGAAATCACAGGATGAGGACGTAACGACGTGAATGTGAAAGAAGAGGATTTTGACTTTTCCAGGGAGTTTGATGTAGGTGTTGAGAGGCAGGACACCTGAGATGGCATCGGAGTAAATCTGGGAGTTGGAAAGCGCGCGGTCGGCCATGACGGTGAGCGTCAAGTTCATGTGCTTGGTCTCGTGGGCAGATATCTCGTCGGCCTGAATGGGCACTTCGCCGATGAGCTCACCTCTGTAGTTGAGGAGGGCGGTGGAATTGGAGTACTTGAAGCCCACCCTGTTTGTGTTCTTGACGGAGATGTCCACATCGAGAGTCACGTTCACGTCCACGCTCATCCTAGCAATGTCCAGGGCCACGTTCAGATCCTTGAGACTCACTCCGTCGAAGGTGGTCACGGGATGCTTGGTCTTGAACACCGTAAACTTTAATATAACAATCAGAACTACTATGCCGATGATACTGCCTATCACCGCTATGCAACAAGTCTTTCTGCGCTTCCCAGAAGGACCCAAACCCGAACCCCTCCTACCCATTAGTGCTTTCTCGCCTTTTCCATCCATTTCCATCACCCCACCTTACTTGTACTGAAGACTGAAAGTTTGGGCGTTACCTGCCAATACAAAAATCTTTACCCTCGTAATATCTCTGGTTCGAGTATCGGAATATAATAAATGAATTGGTTGAGCGTTCGATTACGACCTTGCTCCAGTTAGGCCCCAGTGGACCAGTCAAAAGATGAGGGGGGCCACAGCCTTGCGCCTAGGCTAGACCGCTAGAGGCTTCTAAGGGTTGCGGCCTGGAAATGGCCGATTTGGTTTGGAACTATTATGCCGCCTGGTTGAACACTATTTTGTGTCAAAAATAGAAGGGGCTTATAGGTAGAGTTGAGTTGGCACGACAATGAGATTAACTCAAATTTTTCTCTCATTCGATGGACGACCGAAATAGGATGCCTTTAAGTAGAGTTCAAGAATCTGGTGCTCCTCAAAATCGGAAGGAACAAAGTAAGAAGATTGGTCAGGTCAGGCCAGAGGTTGCGTGAAATATATTTCTTTCTTTGAATTACATTTATATATCTTAATTGGAACCGAGTAGGATTCGCGTTGCGATTTAAGCGGGCACTACAATAACGCAAATGCAGTTAAGCCGTTTTTAATTGCATGCTTTTTTGGAGCATGCGTGAAGCCCATTGTCTTGTGATTAATATTTTTTAACTATTTCGACCGTGAATGTACCCCGCAATTTACGAAAACATAAAATGTCTGACATAGTATTGAATATAATTACCATTAAAACCAACTACGTGCACGCACCAATTGTTTGCCAATATGTTAAATACCAATTAAACTCAACACATAAATAAATAGATATATCCCACCATTAAGTATACTTTTTCATTCTTTTATATACATATATGTATATATTATATACACGTATCCGTGGGCAAGCAGAAATTTATTCTGAAGTACGTATTTAATTAGCCAAGAAAAAGAAAACACCAAAAACAAGCTTAAAGAATAAAGGGTAGTCTTTGAAGACCAAAAAAAGAAGAAGAAGAAGAAGAAGGTAGAAACACTAGTTCATAACCCCAGGAAAATACGACATTAGTCACATTAATATACACTATACTGGTAGATGCTTACAAATGTACGGCCCCTCTGTTCTGCGACTTTGTGGGCCGAAAAGTCGGTTTGACTTGCTGGGTGTTTCGGACTTTTACTCTCCGTCAAATGTAAAAGTCTGCCACCTTAGCCTTTGGGTGAAGCAACGTGAATAGGAAGTCAGTCAATCGTATTGATTGCTGATCAATGTTGGGATTCTTTCTTCTATGGAATCAATATTTCTATTTAACGAGAAAATAAAAAATCAATATTTCTATTTATGAAAGAGAGAGTGGAAGAAGAAAGAAAAATGAAAAGGAGGAATTTGCTTGAGCTATATGTTGCAGAACTAATTTACCGTCTTTATAGATGAATTTTAGAGAACAAATAAACTGGGATGAGGGAGTAGGTGGTTGACAATTATACGGGGGAAGTTTGAGAAAGGCGTCGGGGCGTGGAGAGGTAGGCGCGTGATGTCGTTGTTAGGTGGTGTGAGAAATGTCATTATAATGAATTTATGAGAATCGCCTATGACTCTTCCTAGACGCGGACGCCGCCGTTGGATAGTAAGCTTAGCAGAATTGCTGCACCATTCCAACACTGCTTAGACGTCGTCTCTGATTATACTAGTAGGATCACAAGTCACTGATAGCTCTCAAACCTCGCGGAAAGGCAAGGCGGGCCGCGGTATATGTGGTGCGATGAGGTCGTAGAATAGAATACACTGTACAGGGGAAAATGGGGGCCGAGTTCGAGCTGTGTGGGTTCGAGCAAGGGGTTCTGGAGACCTTGAAGAGGTGCCACCAACGAAATGAAAGCACTCTGGTGTCGGCAATGGAAGTGGCCAAGCGCATCAGGTCATGGGGCATAGGGCTCCCTTGCCCCGAGTTGGACCAAGTCCTGGTCTCTCATCTCTGCTTGGACAACAACTCTTCCTTACTTTGGAAGTTCGTAGAACAAGCCCTTTCTTCTGGCCTCCTCTACCCTCTTCATTTCCTCTCCCTCCTCACTTTCAGGTCCTACTATCCTCTCTCTCTCTCTCTCTCTGTTGCTCAACATCTGTTGGGACCCGTTTATTGATTTATCTCTCCAATTTTATTTCAGAGTACTTCCTCATCGTCGGTCTGAGCCGAAGGCTTATAGACTCTATCTTGAACTTCTAAGTCGATATGCGCTTTCCTTTAATCCAGAGAGGGTAGATGCCAGCAAAGATAAGTAAGTGTCTTTATGCTCCTCGAAATTGGGGGAGATATAGAAAAATTTCGAGTCTTTTCTTTAGGAACGGATGAATTTCTAGCCTCTGGTACGTTTGTTACTTTTTTGTTTCTCCGGCTAGCTAATCTAATCTAGAATTGCGTCGGTGCTGAGCTTTTACAACTTTTAAGTGGTCATATGTGGATTTTTTAGAGTATTTAAAGGGAGGCAATTTTTAATAGAGCCGCACTGTGATTCCATTTACAACTTGCTATGAGCGTTTGTGGCAATAAAGGATGTGACGCACGTGTTCCAAAGATATCTAATGACCTTTATTTTTCAAAATCACGGGCATGCACACACCCAGATGCACAAACACAAAAGCACTCTCCACACAGACACAATTAGCGGGATTGCGTCTTTTCAATTCTTATTTGTATCCTCTTTTTTCATGCATTGTCTGGTTTCTGGTTGGAATGCTTGCTAAAGGAATGTAGTAGTTTCAGGCTAACTCACGAACAAGCACCCATCAACGTTTGAATGCATGCTTTTTGTCTTTCAGGATAACAAAATCGGTTGATGTTGCTCTTCAACTATCTCAGATATATAGGATTCGTGTTCTGGGGCTTGGACATGCGTTTGTGTTGTTCCTTTTCAGAATTATTACTGGTTTGATTGATAGCACACTGGATGATTGGGGTTTACATTTGACACCTTTAGACAGACCAAGTTTAGCATTTGGAAGTCCAGACCACCATGATATGGACATAGATTTGAAAGGGAGCCACTATGGTAGAGGAGATGAACATCATGAAACAATGAGGAGGACGAATTCTTTTATGGCCATAGAGGTTCTGGCGAAACTAACAGAAAGCAGAAAAGCTATGGCAATGCTCCACCTTGTCCACTTGAACATGTATGTACACCATTGTCTCTTTTGTTTTGTGCATTCAATGTTTGCCTCCCCGTGGACTATCTTGGATTTTTTTTTTTTAAAGAAGTAAACTATGCATTATTTTCTAAATATTTGAATCTTCAAAGTTCACCCGTTGCTATGATGATGTATATATTATTCCATCACCTTGTTGTTGTTAACCAATCCTTTAACTGGGTTTTCTAGTGGCCTAATATTTACACCACATATATATTTGTCCACACGGTGGATATTCTTTTTGATCAAAATCATAGTCTATCTAGTTTGTAGACCACATTGTTTTTCATATTTTGGTCCTGACAAAAAATAAATAAATTATTTTAGCCTGTACATTCCCTGTTGTGGGGTGCGTGAATTCAATGAATCATGTTTTCTTTAGCTGTAGATGATGTGCTTTTTCTCTATTTTGACCTTCTGCTATTGCTGGCTGGAGGCTTAAGAATAATCATGAATTCAATACTGTTCTAGCTCCAATCAAGATGCTTAGTTGATGATTCTTGTTTTGTTCATCTTCCCTTTTTTTAATGGCTGCTTGTGTTATAAGTTTCTTCCCTTATCTTCAACTTAAGGATCTTCCTTGAGGAATTCTTTTATAACTGAAACGAACTTCTTTTTCTATGATGATCTTCAGTAAGATTTGGGTCTAACAGCAAAAGCTTGTGTAGGGGGGTTGGAGGGAGGAGAGATGATTGGTAGCTTGAGACCATATCTCACAAGGACTGAGTCAAGAGAGGGTCCCATGACTATTCTGTCAAACTCTTAATAAGTGATTGTGTGCAGAAAGGGCTGAAGATATTTT
This sequence comes from Morella rubra, assembly GCA_003952965.2. Lineage (NCBI taxonomy): Eukaryota > Viridiplantae > Streptophyta > Magnoliopsida > Fagales > Myricaceae > Morella > Morella rubra. The sequence continues at coordinate 39,110,143 of CM025850.1, forward strand.
ACTTCCCAATACCCTATGTTTGTTGCAGTTGTACATGCAATTATGTGCAGATCAAATACATTTTGAATTTTATGTTTGGTTTTTTGGTCAAATCCACATACATACTTTGCTGTGATGTGCATAAGCCCAAGGACAAACAAAAATCCATTTTTATGGCGGTCAAATCTCCAGGCAGAAACTGATATGTATATCTCTTTTATTGTTTTCTTTTCTTTGAAAGGCCTGAGAAGTTCAATGGCCTCCTGCAGAGGCTGCAGTTTCTTGAAGCCAACGAATTGGTATACCCACATCTGGATTCTGGAAATAAATTGTTGGCAAAACTATCTGCAAACATCCAGAAAGCCTTGGGCTTTGAATACCAGTTGAACAAGCGCCAGCTCATTGGGATGCTTGTTGATATTGGATCGCGTAAGCCAGTGTCTTGCCTCAATCCGGAATTTGGTCAGTCTGCTTGTTGGGTTCCTTATGATATTTACATGGAGAATGCAATGGATGGGAAAGAACTCCCTATCAAATCTGGTGTAGACGTACTTACAGGTTATCCTCTTGAAGTGTAACGTTGAAATCTTTTTCTGCTCAATTCCAGTATGCATGTGTTTGTGTATGTGCGCACGCGCGCTTGTATCACATTCATAACATAAGAGGTAACTTGTTTGACAATTGCTCTGAATAACTTACTTCCTATCTTTTGATGGGTAACGGCAGAGTCAATTAAGACGCTCCAAGTATTTAATCAGGCAAGCTGGCAAGAAACCTTCCTGGCCCTCTGGCTTTCAGCCCTTCGGCTTGTGCAACGAGTTGAGTGGTCCATGTTAACTGTTCTTTCCCAAAAAACTAGATATATTTCCTCTATATTTACTATCTCCATCCTCTGTTATAGGAACGTGATCCTCCGGAAGGTCCAATTCCACGTCTTGAGGCCCGTCTTTGTGTCCTTCTGTCTATTGTTCCCCTGGCAATTGCAAATGTTTTGGAGGATGAGGCCAAGTTGGCCTCTTCTATCCCAGGAGCTACCGCTATTGGATCTGTTGACCTGGGTTATGGACAAAAAATGAATGGGAAAGCTCATGTGTCAAGGAAAGATGGACTTATTTCGTCTCTCCAGGTTCTTGGACACTTTTCTGGACTCTTATGCCCACCTGCAGCAGTCGTTGATGCAGCTAATAGTGCGGCTAGACAAGCAGCTCGGTTCATTACTAATGCGAAGAATGAAAGGGGTGTTATAGGTGGAGGCGGTCATGTTGACACTTCTATAAAAGCAGGTTGTTTGTGGAAGTATTTAATTCACTTCCAGTCTGAAATTCTCAGTACTTGTTATGCCATGTCATGAGTACTAAATTCATAAAGTAGGTAGATGTGGATCTAGGCTACTGGCTAGTCACCTTTGTGAAATGCTGTCCGTAATGTTTTTGCAATCTATTGTTTATGCTTTTTAGGAGGCGACATGAGGCACCTCATAGTGGAAGCTTGCATTGCAAGAAATTTAATTGACACATCAGCATATCTATGGCCCACTTATGTGTCTGCGCCAATGATCTCTGTGTCAGATTCATTGTCAGCTGAGGAATCTCCTTGGTCGATATTTATGGAAGGAGCCCCATTACATGGGTCTTTAGTAAATTCCCTCATCACCACTCCAGCTTCTAGGTATCACAAAGTTTTTGTCTGTTGCATCTGTTAAATTCTAATACTAATAAGGCTGGCATTGAGTAATTTTCGTCCATTTCCTCTTCTCAAGTTTAGCAGAGATAGAGAAGTTATATAAGTTAGCATTAAATGGTTCAGAGGAGGAGAAGTCAGCAGCTGCAAAGATTCTATGTGGTGCATCACTCTCCCGTGGGTGGAACATTCAGGTAGCATCATCAGTGATTTTGGCAAGTTATAAAGAGGCTATTTTTGAAGTTCTCTTTTGTCGATTGTGTGGTTTAGTGGTGCTATGTGGATTTAATTGCTGATATGCTTCATGTATTGCTTCTCGATCTACTTGAGGGTAGTCATTCCTACCATTTAGAGGAAGGAAGAAAAAGCATTTTCTTCTTTTTCTTTTCCTTGGGTTTTTTCATTGATTGAAGCTGTTGTATAAATGACAAGAATTAATGGATGTGATTAAACTTCTGTTTTGCACTTGGGATAGATTCAAAGACCATGTATAGCTCACACACGTTATAGAAAGAAATCAACCATCAATCTGCTTTGTGATCTCAATAAGTGAACCCATAATCTGCCAAGTTGGGCTCTTCTATCCCAGGATCTACGGCTATTGTATCTATATATCTCATTTTTGTATTTAGGCCTCGAGGTAACATACTCTCTCCCCCAATTCTTTTCACAAGGGGATAACTGCTCATCTAACCATGCCTAACTTTTTGGCAGGAACATGTGGTGTGGTTTGTGGTCAAGCTTCTTTCTCCTCCAATTCCTCCTAGTCATACTGGATCAGGGAGTCACTTAGTTGATTATATGTCCATGTTAAGTGCTCTTCTTTTTGGAGCTTCCTCTAGCGATAATGTTCACATCCTTTCTTTGCATGGCGCGGTAAGTACTTATTATTATTATTTTTGTTTTCATGTTTTAGATTGATGGTATGAGTTTGAAATGAATTTGTGGCTCTTTCTGTTATGGACTTGTTTTGACTTGCAGAACTCTTGCTATGTTCAATAATCCCATAGCAAGTAGGCCATTAAGCTTAGTTACAATGTTGAGCAGTCCTGACAAGAAAACCAGGGAAAGTGGTTTTCCTTAGTCATACAAACAAAGGTTATAGGCTGTCAATTAGCTTTGTCTAACATGTTGTTTGGTAATATTCTTGTTTCCATGTAAATGTTTTTAGGGATAGTTTTAGATATCTAATTCCAACAACAGATCCTTGACCTTATGTACACCATGAGAATTTTTGCAGTTAGTGACATTAGATCAATTATGTGCTTTTTAACTGTGGAAAATACCCGACTCTGGTCCTTTGGTTGATGCCTTAAACCCTAGGCTTTTGGTGCATTCACTGAATTTGACAAGTTATTTTAATGCTACCTAGAAGCGTCCTTCTTTCTGTGATTGGGGTTGGCTGTGTGAAAGTTCTGAGTGGTTCCTTAAGAGATACAATGATAATTGGGGAGATCATTTTGTATCTTCATTTACAGGACATAATGTACCATATGAGAGGCCTTCAATGGGTGCAAGCTAGGGCAGCTGCCAACCTTTTTGCTCCTAGTTTCTCTTGTCCTTTTCTCTTCATTAATGTACAGATAACCTTCTTTTGCTGCTTTCTAGAAAAGCATGTTATTAATTTTCTTAACACCAACACTTCCCCCCCCCCCCCCCCAAACACCAAAAAAAAAAAAACCTGGCTGCACTCTGATCTTAGTCCTGACTACATTCTTTCTGTATTCAGAGTGTAAGTGCTACACCCCAATCTTCCACGATTGTGCTCGCAAACCCTCATAGTCTGCTAAGAATAATCAACCTCCACAAGAGTGGGTAACTTACTAGAGTATCAATTGCATCAAAATCTACTGGAATTTATAGTAGTTTAGGTTTTTGGATGGTTGCTCTTTTTATCTACACTGTCTATTCTGTTGGATGTCATGGACCTTCCAAAAATAAAAAGGCTTTCCACGCCTAATTTGCTTTGTGTTGACTATATCAAGTTGACTTTTATTCTGATGGGATGCAAAATGTTTCTGATTCTGCAGGTCCCTGAAGTTGCAGCCGCATTGATGCCACTTTGTGAGGCCTTTGGGTCAATAAAACCCACAGGTAACAAATCAAGCAAGGATGATGAGCCCTCGGTTTACATGGTGTTTTCTTTGGCATTTGTGTATCTTCTTCGTCTATGGAAATTCTACAGACCCCCTATTGAGCAGTGTGTTTCAGAGCGAGGGGTAGTAGTTAGAGGTGAGCTCACTTTGGAGTATCTCTTGTTATTGCGCAATAGCAGCATTGCCTCTTGCCAGGTTGAAACAAGTAGGAATGCAAACCAGTCTGAGTCTACATCAGAAAAGCCTATTTATATTGATTCTTATCCAAACTTACGAGCTTGGTATTGTCAAAACAAGTCTTGTATAGCTTCAACCCTTGCTGGCCTCTCTAGTGGAGATCCTGTTCATCAAGTTGCTAATAAGATCTTAACTATGATTTACTGGAAGATGACTAAAAGTGCAGCTTCATCTGGTAACTCTTCAACGCCAACAAGCAGTAGTGCATGTGGCTCCCCTGCAAGTACTGGGGAAGATGCTTACCAGAGACCCATGCTCCCTGCTTGGGAGGTGTTAGAAGCCATTCCTTTTGTTCTAGAGGCAATTTTAACTGCTTGTGCACATGGAAGACTTTCATCTCGGGATTTGACAACAGGTCAAAATGCTAACTTTTCAACTGTGATTCAATGTTTTTCTGGTCTCTCCTTTCCCTTTCCTTGTTAATCTTTCTTTCTAGTTTAGAACATATTTTTGCTGCTTTTATCTGATAAGATCATATATTGAAAGTAAAATTCAGGGTGGTCTCCCATCATCAATGAATCTCTTAGTAGCACTTGAATACTTGCAGGCCTGAGAGACCTTGTGGATTTTCTGCCTGCATCTCTTGCTACTATTGTTAGTTACTTCTCTGCAGAAGTTACTCGTGGTATATGGAAACCGGCTGCAATGAATGGAAAAGATTGGCCCAGTCCAGCAGCAATTCTTCCGTCAGTGGAGTCTGAAACAGAAGCAATACTTGCTGCTGTAGGGGTAGACGTTCCAAGCTGTTCCACAGGTAGCTTCCACCTCTTGATTTGCATATATCTATATAAGTGTGTCTGTATACATGTAACGAAATAAGCAATAGACCGATGGGGGAGGTGTTGACTCTCGTAATTTTTCATGTTTCTCAGCTTAAGAAGAAACTGGGGGATCGCTGTGTTCCCCTTCCATCCTTACCACTAGTGGATTCGCAGGGTCTCCTCAAACCCGAACCTTAGGCTCTCTTGGATCATCGCGTTAGCAAATTTGGAAGTCTTCCGATTACTGAAGTTTTGGTGCATTGGACAGGACACGAGCTCGAAGATGCAACGTGGGAGAAGCTAGAATCCTTGCGGCTTCAATTTTTGCACCTTGTGGACAAGGTGCTTCGAAAGAGGGAGGCAATGTCACTGTGACAGCTGAGATGAGGAGGTATTTAGGGTTTTGTAAGAGAAGAAAAGGGGAACAGCTCGAGAAGGGAAAGTGTGCGGGTGTGTTTTGATTCGAAAACAGAAGATACGAAAAGCTTACGAGTTGTGTAGTTGGGCCATAGTGGATATGGGCTTGTGCCTGTGACTGTTTATGGAGTGTTGGGGGATTGAAGGCTCATGTGATGGGTTATGCACTTAAGGCTTTGGGCTCCAGAAATTTAGGAGTTTGTTAGAGATCGGAATTCAACTGCTTTCTGATATATAAGAGCTACGATTATTTTGTTTTGGGCATTGAAAAAACTCAATGCTATTGCATCTCTTTCTCTCGTCTCTCAATTCTGTATTGAGGTTAACCTCGAATTTGGCCCTATATGTTCTTTGATTGCTATTAATTCCAATAATATTTCTCAATATTTCATTCTACAAAATTACAATTTCTATAGAAGACTGTTACATTCTGGGTTAGTCATTATAAAAAAACAGGTCTATAGCAGCGCTCGTTAAAAACGCCGCTAAAAAGTTTTTTAGCGACGTTTTGCAAAAAACGCTGCTAAAGGGAGTTTATAGCGGCGGTCACTGACCGCTGCTATATACCCCTATAGCGGCGGTCAGTGACCGCCGCTACAGACTCTCTTTAACGGCGTTTTTTGAAAAACGCCGCTAAATGCTAAATTTTTAGCAGCATTGTATACTCTTATAGCCAAAGACCGCCGCTTTAGGTCTAATTTCTAGCAACATTTGTCCACAAATGCTGCTAGAAATTAGATATCTACAGCGGTGGTCACAGTGACCGCCGCTGCAGAGTAACCTTTAGCAATGTTTGTTTACACAAACATTGCTATAGGTATAAGTGCAAAAAAAAAAAATATTAATTATAAGTTATTTAATGTTAATAATTATTTTATATATTATTTTATTCCTTTTAATATACAATTTTATTTTGTCATGTATTTGAAAAATTTTATTTTAAAGGACCTACTTATAAAATATGGAATTAGAGGGAGTGTTATGATAATTGAAGTTGTTATATGATATATTTTAAATTATACCTATGGTTGTTATGGTAATTGCATATTTATTGACTAAATCTAAGTAGTTTAGAAAACATCTATTATCATACTTATAATGAGCATATATATTTTGAATAATTAGTAATATAATACTATTTAATTAGGACATATTTTAATTTCAAACAAAAATATATTGTGAGATTAGCTTATGCAATTAAAGTACATAACTTAATATATGGTCTTAGAGCTATGATTTAGTCATTAGGTAGGTACGTACATATAAAGTACTTAGGTTAATTAGCACATATCATGTATATGATAAACACATATAACAAATCATGCAATGTTATATAAAAGGCATTATGCTTTTAAATTAAAAGTATTATATATTATTACTACCAACTATTTTAATTGATTATTATACTAGTTATAAAAAAGAGTGTAAAATAAGACTGTGTATATCTTTATACACAGTACATAGTCAATATAATAGAATAATTAAAATAATAAATTTTGCAAATGATGGCTAAAAAGTTTCAGTTTAGAGTGTAATAACAAAATGAATTTTATATTATGATATAATATTGATACACAACTATGAGACGAAGAAAAAATAAAAGACAAGGGCGAGGGAAATTTTCATTTAGCTTCAAATCCCAGTTTTCCCAAGATTTATACAACTGAGAGGGAAATTTTCACTTACGCCAAGTCCCAATTTTCCCTCCCGCTACTTGGTCAAAAACCACTATTTTTCCTTGCCGCACTCTCTCCCCTCCCAGTTTCCTCTATCGTCTCCTTGCTAGCCACGCCCAACCTCTCGATCGTCTCCGAATTCTCTCAGCTCGCCGAACACTGCCCTCTCTCTCCCTGTCTACCTGCTGCCGCACTTTCTCCCCATTCGGCATTTGAAGTTTTGCCTCTTTCTCTCACTCAATCTGCCATAGCTGCAGCCACCAGCCGCCAGCCTTCTACTCTCTCTCTCTCTCACTTGATCTACCGTAGCTGCAGCCATTTAAATTACTTATTGATTTTCAAAATTTATTTTGAATTGAATGGCTTTGCAGGCAAAAAAAAAGGATGGGCTTCTATCATAAACGTGCTTCGGAGTTGCATATGTTGTTCTTAGGTCAGTTAATTTTTTTTAACACTTTGCTCTCCAAAAAACTTATCTGAGGTCCTTGATTATTCTCTATTTTTCCTTCTTAAGCAACTCCTTGATGGTTGGAGAAGATATCTTCTCCATCTGCATCTATGAATATAATGGTTTACTTGGGTTTATTTCTTATCAGCATTTAGGAGAAAAGCAATTTACACATGTTAGATTTTTTTCTCGTCTTCTGTTGGGAGAGAAGGGGGTAGGGATTGATTAGTAGTCTAGGCTGTTAGAATTCTGATAAGTGCTTGTTCTGTTTTCTTAGGCATCTTTTTTTGATTTTATTGAGGACATCAGCTTGGAGTTCCTAGGCTTTATTTTGTTCATTTTTCCCTTTTATATTTTGCAGATGGAGCCCAAATTTACAATTCCTGACTCTTCTCAAATGGTTGTTGTTTTTGCCAATTGCTTTGCTGGAAGTTTTCTCTCTGATTATTTCTGGTACGTTGGGGGTAAAAATAAAATAAATGACTTCCTCTACCACTGTCTTGTACATTTTTATGCCCATATATCTACAGTTTATTACTTGAAGTTTTCTTTTATAGAATAAAAGTTTCTGATGCCTTTGGTGATCAGGGTTAAAAACTTTGGAGGGTCTACATTATCCCTTAAAATTGTCCTTTGAGTTGTTTGTTTATAAGAACTATCATCTAGTTTTTACTAATATAATCTCCCGTATCATTTGAATATATCATTTAATAATCTGAAATTTTCTTACCATTGCTTCAGCTGTTGGAGTGATCGGGTATAATCGGCAATGTAGAACATCTTAGGCAGATGGAAGACTTGCTAAGAGAGTCAATTACCCGAAAAGGCTACAGAAGATATGATGATTTTCTTACCATTGCTTCAGCTGTTTGATTTCTCTATTTTTCTGATTAGAGAAAGAGAGAAGTGAGTGAGGAACAAATAGGATGAACTCTTAATAATTGATCGGTGCATAAAAACCTCATAATTGATTTCTTCTGTTTCACCTATCTGTCAATGGGGACAGTTAACATTAGCATGCCTTAGGTTACATTGTTTAGAGTTTTTATATTTCCTAGCAACTGTAGTGAGCAACGTTTCACTTAGATATTCTTTACTAGATTTATGCAATGTTTGGATAAATTTCATTGTATCCAAATACCATCCTCTGTTACTTTTACTCTTAGATTTATGTAATTCCTCTGTTCTGTTTGCTGGTTTCAGTGTGCTTCTTAAGCTTCTGTTAATTTAGTGTAAATTGGACTTGAGTATCCAGGTTTACATTTGGCTCTTCTTGGGATTCTTCTCATCGTCTTCAAAGGAAAGAGCTGTTCATGTGGTGGCTTGACAAATGTAACAACTCGGATGCGCAATTGCACTTTGAGTTGTTTAGATATTTGATGGATTGTTGACCACTAAATTTTCAATATTGCAATTGCAGCCAATGATTATGGTGCTGGTGCTAGTGATGATGGCGCAATAGTGGTGCAGATGGTGCTAGAGCCTTGAAGTTGCTAAGGATTAAATTTATAGTTATTTGTTGTTAAATGTAATTATTTGTTATTTTTTAGACTGCTTAGAAACTTTTAGAACTTCTTTGTGTTCGTAGCAAAACTTGTAAGATGTGTTTATTTAGTCAATGATTAATATATATTTTGTTCTATTACACATCTTATGTTTTTACATCAATTAATTAAAATTTGTATTATAGGAAAATAAGAAAAAATGCAAGTTTTTAAAAATGATTTAGTGGCGTTTTAAAAATGCTGGCACGTACCAACCAAAGCAAAAAAAAAAATTGAGTTGACCTATAGCAGCGTTTTTAAAAACGCTGCTAAAAAAAAATTGTCATAATTGCATTCGGGTCTATAGCGGCGGTCATAGATCCAGTCTTCACCAGCGTTCACGCAAACCGCCGCTATAGATCCAGTCTTCACCAGCGGTCGCGCAAACCGCCGCTATAGATCTATTGCGACGGAGATATAGCAGCGGTTTTTTGATCTTTAGCAGCGGTTTTCGACTACTGCTAAAGTTCATTTTCTTTGTAATGAGTGTTTTTCAGTGCTTTATGGTGCTTGTGGTGGTCTGACTTGGGATTGGAGTTTTCTGATAAGTTTTATGGCAGCCGAGTACGAGGTGCAATTTTCTTTATTCTAGATACATTTTTCTTTGCTTCGACCGTTGACTGCATAGGAGGGAAGATCGGCTTTAGCGGAACTGTATGAATAGTTTGAGGTTAGCAAAAAAAAAAAATAAATAAATTTATAGTGCTTCATTTTATGAGTTAATTTGTCTTACGTTGTCACAATTTTTTACATGGTATCGAGCCTAATTTTGGAGCTATTGGATGACTGAATCTTTATCTTTAACTCGTCAGACTCCTCGAACTCACAAGAAAAGGGTAGAAAGTCAGATGGCCTCCTTATGAGAATACAAGTCTTTATATATATATTTTTAGTATATTTTGCTCATTTAATTTATATTTTTATAAGTTATTTACTATATTTTTATAATATATTTTAAGTTTTTATGATCCTTGTTAGCCAGACATCGACTTCAGTTAATAAAGTGGACGAAAATTGTCCCTACCTCATAGGTATCCATGGCATAAAACGGATCCTAAGGACTAAACTTAGAAAAGTGTAAATCACATAGATTAACAAAAACCTTAAATTAAAGGGTTAATTACATTTTTCAACTATTGGAATTCTGACACTTTGCACTCTAAACTATCAATTTCGTTTGGGTATAATTATACTATATTAATCACCCATACTTGTAACTTCTTTCTAAGGTGAGACTCAACTTTTTTATCCTATGTATATTCAGCAATCTCTCCATCACGTGTGAGTCTATCACCAATTAATTCGCTCTTTCTTCAAAGTCTTTTTGCAGTTTTTTTGTTAGATCATCTTATGGACCACACAATAGAGCACATTCCCTCTCAAGAGGAAGCCTTACGATCCTATCAGACTCCTTTTTCGCTTAAGATCTCTTGCTTCTGCTTCCTCTTTCTATTCGATCCCTCTCAAATAGAAGCTTAATTCAATACACTTTTCTCTTGGGCCTCCCTCCCTAGTATTCCACTATAGGGTTGACCTCGCACTTGTAATTTTTTTCCAACACGAGACTCAACTTTTTAACAAGAAAGAAAAAGGAATTGAGAATTATACTTAATATATTATAATTGTCATATTGTCGCCAATGGCGATGCGAGGACATGTCATGTCCCCTGCACGTGTATCTTCTCTGCACATTTTGAAATTTTTGAACATCTAAAAAATGTGGCAAAAAATGGGTATCTGAATCCTTCTCTAAAAGATAAAAAGGAGGCGTCCGGGGCTAGAGAAGAAGGCAGAAAGGGGATTCTCAATGCCGGGTGAGAAACGGAAGTGGAGGAGTGGGGGAATCATACAAGCCCGAATCCCCATCGAAAGTTCCAAAACGGATCGTTTAGAGAAAAAAAAGTTGAGAAAAGATATCCAAGACAGACCAACAGAATTGATGTGACATGAGAGAACGCATCTTATGGGCATCCACGAGCCGCCCACTTGTGTAGGGGGGCATTCGTCCCCATTTCAAAATCCCCTCCTTCCAATGGAATATGCTCTCAGAATATTCACTTCGAATATTCTACAACTTTGTTCCTCATCCTCTCTCTGTCGTATATTCTGTTCCTCACATCTTTATTCCTTTTGTTAATATTTTACTCCAAAGATGAGAATTTCGATATACATAGAGAATTTAAATAACACTAAATTGGAAAGATACAGCCTTGTTGGGCTCTATCCATATTTATTTCTACAGACAATACCAATTAACATAATATTATTTATTTTGCCTAATTTTTAGTTCGAGTCCATATTTTTAGGACCCGACAAAAATCTTTCAAGGAAAGAGTACTAGTAGGTGTGTTCCCATATGTTCTTCTTTTAGCTATTTTTCAATGTTTTTTGTCTGGTTTTTAAGGTCGGTTCTCCTAATTGGAGTGAAAACTTTGAAAGAAACTCGTGATCACGTTTTCATCATTACTTACTGTTAATAGAGTTTATGGAGGCTTAACCTGTCGCCATCAACCCATCTTAGAATTTTGTCGACTTTGTTGTTAATGCTAGACACTTTTTTTTTTTTTTAATGTTAACGTTAAACATTTTGATAGCCCAACATATTTTATAAACATTAACGTTACTGGTATTTGTTTTTATACGTGCAACATGCATTGGTCGTGGGATTTTATTCAAATGCATAATTTGAGGGTCTTGTGTCAAACTTTTTTCCTTTCTATGAGACAATCGAGTCCATTAAATATACAATAAAACCCAACAAATATTGTATATTTAAAAGACGTGTATGATATTCTATTTGTCTTTAATCATGATTCAATTCACCTCGAAAAAATAGAGATCATATAGATTTCAAGTATACAAAGAGCTAACTCTAAGGAGTTGGCCCAGTGATTCAGCTTGAATTTTGGTAGTTTTACTCTCTCTAAAATTGCAAATTCACAAACCTCATAAATAATACTAACCCCTTTGGGGGTACTCAACCTATTAATTGCTCAATTTATGTTGGATAGAAAGACCACACTAGACTCTGATAATAATGGAGATTAACTTAAATTGAGTTGGATACTTAATTAAAAAAAATATATATATACCTTAATCCCCTGAAAAACCTTCTCAAAATAGCTACCTTAAACATTCAAGTTCTTCAAAAGTAGCAACGTGACACAATATAACTCATGGTAAAGACTGCTCTAAATGTTAATAAAATTTGAATTATTTGGTGAAAATATTTAATCTACCATCCTTTTTGAATAGAAAGAGACATATTACGTCAGAATCTTGTAAGGAGTGGATTCACGATTAAGATGAGTAAAAAAATTATGTTATGAAATTTTTTTAGGTAGAATTATTGTAGATTCTCTTGATATTAGTGAAAAGTTTGTTAAAATTTAAAAAATTATTAAAATTTATAAAAATATATTAGAAAGGAGGAAAAAGTGATGGTAATTTTTTTTTTTAATAGTGAAACATAGATATTGTTCGGTAAAAAAAAATTTTCAAGATTTTTTTGGATCCTCACAATATAAAAAATTCTACAACCAAACATCATTTTTAACACCACATAAAAATAACTACAACACGCGTACCAATAAAATTAACATTACTTAAAAATTCTCAAAACACAAAAAAACTCTCAAAATTCACTATAACCGAACGTTTTCATAGTCTCATGGACAAATTTTAGAAACACTAATGTGAGACCCATTACCCTTGTTATCCTCTATTTAAACCCGCTTGCTCATAGGTATTAGATAGAGCCGTAGAGTCGCAGGATACAGGATACAGGCTACAGCACACGCGCACGTGCGAATCGAACCCACATCCGCAGGCTGAGGCCGCGCAATTTTCACACGCACGGAAACACCTAGCTGAGTTTCTCCTTTTCTTTTAGAAGACGAATCTCTCTCTCACCTCCTGAAAATCCCGGTATAAGAGGGACAAAACTGATTTCCTCATCCATTCATTCCTTTTTCAAAGAAGAAGAAGAAGACGTAAACACAGAGAAGTCCGTCTCTCTATCTCAGGTCGGTTCCCTACCTCTCTCCCTTTCTTTATGCATTGTGTAATTTCTTCCAATATTAAGCGATTGTTTAACAAACAATCTCTCTGAATTGGTTATCTACATTATTTGTGTAAAAGGCGTACATTCTCTCCTATTTCAATCTGAATTTGATATGTCCGTCAATGCCTCTCTCGTCATATTACTTTCTCGATTTTATTCGTCTAATTTTTATTTCAAACCCATTCTGTGTTAGTATTTCCAAGTTTTTTTTTATTGAAGTTTTTTTGTTTACGGTTCAATTAATCTCCGGCCGATTCCTCACTCAAAAGAAAAAGCTCCTGCCGATCTTATTTCGAAAAAAAGAAAGCTACCTGAAGATGCTCTCAGATGAAGGGATTGGGGGCTTCAACTCCCAGCTTTATTAGAATTCAAATTCTTCCGAAAATACGAGGAAAAACCGGAGCTCCGGTTTGACTCGGTTTCCACACGGAGACGAACAGGAAGAAAGGGACCAAAACGTGTCGTTTTTGCCTTTTACCTGTAAATTCAGCGGGTCACGGGTCACGGGTCACGTCAGATTCGGAGGTTCGTTAACTGAGCGCGTAACCGTATTTCTAGAGTTGACGTCCTCGTGAAGGAGACGGGCGTTTCTTTGCTTCGAGGTTTCCTCCGCATCCCATCAAGCTACACGTGTACCGATGCATCGTAAAGTGTATGGGCAAAACAGTCTTTGAGTCTTACCCTACCCGTTTAGTACTCGTCTCCTAAATTTCAGAACTTTTTTGGTCATCACCTGTCGTCCTCTTTTTTCAAATACTTGCGAGTTGCGAGTTGGAGTTTTGTTCTGTTTTTTATTTTTATTTTTCTAAGCTTCATCTACAATCGAAGGTTACTCCCTTGGTCAGGGCGTCTTTTTAATTGGTTCCCTTTTAGGTGCATAGTTTTAAGCACATGCTTTTTCTTAGTTTTTCTGTTGTTTGATTTATTTTATTAATCCTTTGTTTTACGCACGAAATCGTATAATAATCAGATTTAATTGCAGGAGGGTAGTTGGCACGAAGGAATTTGAGACCCAGTAAGGAAGCTTCGAGGTCGGTGTGCGTGTATTGTCAGAATCGGGCTGTCAACAACCTTTGGCAGCCCGATTTTCTTGAATATATTCCGATTCCCAGGTAATCACGGTAAACGAATATTCCCGCTTCTCCCACATTCTCGCGTTGCTCTTAATCCAAGCTCCTAGATTCTTGGTTGGTTTTAATTTTGTGTAGCAGACTCTCTCTTCATTATTTCCAACTCATCCTTATATACTAAGTAACCTGGGCAGGTGGTTCTCTTTCTTATTTTCGGCTGTCTGGTTCTTCTCCTAATTGCATTAGGAGTGGTTTATATGTTGTGCCAAAGGTTTGAGAAGTCTTGGTATGAGAGATTTTGAGCGCTATTTCCAATATGGGTTCCTTGTCGGGAATCCTTCAGCGGCCTCTGGTCGCTGCTGCTGCGGTTGCTGTCGCCTCTGTTTCTGCCGATCTTTCTGATAAATTGCCATTTCACAAGTCTTCGGATAGTTGTTCCAAATCACATATAGCGAATTCGTCGGCTTGCAATCACTTACAAGAGTCAAAGTTGTCATGGGTTTCCCATATCTCACTTTCCGAGCTAGCCAACTTGTCATTTGTGGCTAGGATTCGAGTACCTGTTCCTAACATTAACTTCCCTGTCCCTGATTCAGGCCTCAAGTTTGCCCCCAGCTTGTTCCATTCCTCTGTTGCTTCTTCTCCTCGTCTTCTTAATCTGTATCAGTCTGCAGTTTTGGCCAATGCTCCAAAGCCAACTGCACATGGGCACAGTATACCTACCTTGCCTTCTGAGGTTATGTATAGATGGCATTTACCTGAGCCTAACGCAATTGATGTTTCGGGCACTTCTGATTGTTCGTCTGCAAAGTCTAGGACAGTGGTGGTTTTGCTTGGATGGTTGGGAGCAAAACAGAAACATCTTAAGAGATATGCAGAATGGTATACATCCAGGGGTTTTCATGCCATTACCTATACTTTTCCAATGGCTGAGATTCTCAGTTACCAGTTTGGTGGGAAAGCTGAAGAGCATATAGACTTGCTTGTGAGCCATTTGGCTGATTGGTTAGAAGAGGAGCATGGAAAGAACCTGGTGTTCCATACCTTCAGCAACACAGGATGGTTAACGTGAGTTCGTTCGCTTGAACACGCACTCACATTTTTCTTATTTGCTGCTCCCCGTGGAACTGTCTTGCTTGATTCATTGTTTGGATTTATCTTATGAACAGGTATGGGGTCATTTTGGAGAAGTTTAAGAAACAAGATCCTTCTTTGATGGGAAGGATTAGGGGTTGCGTTGTGGATTCTGCGCCAGTTGCTGCACCTGATCCTCAGGTAATTGATACTTTCTGCTGTATGATTAGCTTTTGTAATGATTAACCAGACATACTCGTTAGCTGTGAAGTATATTTTTCTCACTACAAGCCCTCTGTGATAAGAATAGCCCCTTCTGTCTCATGAAGAATGCTTAGCCATGATTAATACATCATGCTGTTGGCCTATTATATTTTTGTTTAGTTCTTATTTTTCGAACCTATAAACATCGGGACAGCTGAATTTGTCTGAGACATCAAACTAATCTGTGGACATACATAACGAAGTAAAACTGCAGGCCTGCTTTGTTAAACTTTTGTGTGGCCTTAGCAATACATGTTCTGTCTTGTGCCATCTTTCGCATGACTGTCTTTAGGCATTTATTATGCCTCTGTTGCTTTAGTTTGCCCTCAAGTGTATGTTGCCCCTGCTTTAAAATTGTCAATTGCCCTTTCTTTCACCAATAAGTTGACAAATCTCCGGCATTTGCATCTTCTTCTTCTTTTTGGTTTCTCTTTCTCCTGGGAAAGAGGACCCTATGTTGTGTAGTGTCTATCTTCTCATCTAGAGTCTTTTGCATGGGGTATTTGTGTATTTGCGGTTATAGTTTCGCATTCAGGGTGCTTGATAAATATGCCGGATAAGGTTTACCGTTGCCTCCATTTCTTCTGGTTAGGTCTGGGCTTCAGGTTTCTCCGCAGCTTTTCTTAAAAAGCACAGTGTGGCGACAAAGGGAACTGTTAGCCCTAGTGAAGCAGGGATGGAGGTATTGGTTGGCAGAAATCAAATTCTGGAGGTTAAACCTGCGGTGACTGAAGCAGCTTTGCTAGCAGTTCTGGAGAAGTTATTTGATGTGGTTTTGAATCTTCCTACAGTTAACAGGTTGGTACCCTTCACTAAAATTATAGCCCTCTGTCATTACCTAAGGTTGTAATGCCATCATGTTAAAATGTAAAGATTTGGATGAATTAGGAACTACTGTCTTCTTGCAAGGTGTTCTATTAAATGCGAGGAGACAGGGTTATGCAGGTTATCATAAAAAGCATCATCCATGAATTTTGTTTATTATTTCGTTGAGAGGGTATAGATCATTGTGCTTCCTCTCTCGTGTCATACGTAATAATAGCCATAATAGCCAGCCTAGTTTCCCCCTTCTATATATGACATGCCTATGCAATGTATTGAAACTTATCCCATGCATTCTTTTAGGGTTATCTTGTTTTAAGATAGCTCTCGAACAATATCTAAGTCCTAGACAGCTGTTTCTAGAATTGATAGGCTTTTGAACCATGGCTGCAATAGTACACTGACCGAAGTACCGGCATTTGGTCAGTAACTTTCGATATGCTGGACCTGACTGTTTCTCAGACCCTGAATGTTTTTGTTTCATCAACAGGAGGCTTTCTGATGTATTGAGCCTGTTATCATCTGGACAACCAAGCTGTCCACAGTTATACATCTATAGCTCCGCAGACAGAGTTATTCCTTCAGGTTCCGTAGAATCATTCATAGAGAAGCAGCGGAAGGCTGGGCGTGAGGTCAGGGCCTGCAACTTTGTGTCTACGCCTCATGTTGACCATTTCAGAAATGATCCAAAACTGTACACTCGGCAGCTGACCCAATTTTTGGAGGACTGCGTGCTTACTTGTTGCAAAGGGTCACAGTAGTCCACCTCATGAATTACTGACCACGACTCTTCTCTTTTATTTAATTTTCTATTCTTTATCTCGATTATACTTATACAGCTGATTGATGTAGATGTTGCTGAATGCAATCAAAAGGAGTTTTTAGCTCCCTGTGCTTTAGATGTAAAAATATAAATACATGACTGGGGTATATCTCCACCCATTCAAAGGTGAATAGAGTTTATCTGATACAGACAAGTAATATCTGGTATTATGTCAAAAAGTTCATCTAATGCTCTAGGCCTGCAAGTCAACAACTCTTATGTTTATCTAATTTTGAGACCACTGACTAATTTGGTGCATGATGGTGCTTGTCCCAGAGCACACTAATCAAAGTTCCATGTGTTCAGCATGCATGCAATTGCTAGAGACAAATAGAACGTGCTTTTCTACTCTGTCCGCACGGAAAATTAACTGGCGTTGAGTTGAGTCGGCCTCCTGTTAGGATTTTCTTCTTCTGGCCCATATGCAATTTCTGATTGAGAAAAGCAATCTTAACATCTGAAGATTGCTTAATCCAGAAACTTGGACATAAGCCAATCTTTTTCTAGATAACATATTTCAGGGTTTTTTTTTATAAAAAAAATCAAAATTTCTGTTATTCATCTACTAGAAACAAGTCACATTCAAGAAGGTTGAAAATCCGAATACAACCATGAAAGTCTACCTTAGGTTAAATATCTCCAGTAGTCTCAGGGGTTTGAGCTTTTCCCAAATTGGTCCTTAGGGTAAACTTTTCCCTACAGGTATCCCTACGGTTTGGACCGAATCTCATTCTCATCCTAACGTTAAATTCTTTAACGGAATTGCACACTTAGATAACGTCTAACACGTCATAGTGGATACGAGTTAAAAACTAATTAAAACTAATTAAAATTAAGTAAATTAAACGCCCACGTGTAAAATCGTTTACACTTGGACGCTTAATGGACTCACATGGTTCAAAATCCCCAAAATTCCCTAACCATTCGCCGAACCCTATCTTCCCGAAGCACTTCCTTCACGAACACAGTGTGGAACCCACAAATCCCTGGCAAACCCTACCCTTCATTGTGAACCCGTTGGCTACTGAGTGTGCGAACCCATAAATCCTTTTAGATTCTATGCGATTTGAACCTATTAAGGTTCCTTTGCAACTGGTACGAAGAGTTCCAAGTTTTTGGAGTCCTTCACCTGCCCCCTTTTGGAAAGGTACTGACTGCATTTTGTTGCTTTGAGTTAATGTTTTCCATTTGGTTGCTTTTGAGTTAGATTTCACTATCTTTATAGCAGTGAGTGGTCCATTGAAGTGGACGTGCCAAGTTATTTGGATAGGTGTGTCCTTTGTCTAACCTGGCCATTTAGAATACTGTCATTATTCTTGATTTCACATGTTTGATAGAGTTGTTTACACAAAAAATGTGGATTGAGTGGTCCATTGTCTACACTTTCCCAACATGTGGTCCTTCTTTTGGCTGTCTATGTTTCTGTTCTTGTCCTTATGCGAGTTAAGTGAATTTTAAATTTTTAAATGAGATTGCTATGCAGTTTGTTAGTTAGTCCCTGTGGTTGTGATGAATAGTAAATGAGTCTCTGGGGTTTTATATATGTAGATGGTGAAAATGTTTCTGGACCATGGAAGGAGGATGAGTTTTGTTCATGGAAGTTACATTGAAGGGGAAGTGGCACATGCATGACAGTTTGACTCGGACTATTTGTCTGTTACTCATTTTTGGAGATTTGTGAAGAAGGATTTGAAGTATCATGAACTGATGGAGGTACCTTTATAATCGTTTCAATGCGACATCAACTCACTCGAAAATGACGCTGATGTTTTTAAGATCATAGAGCGTATTAAAAAAGAGGGTCAAGACTCTTTGAGAATTTATGTAGATCACAAATTAAGCGTGCTAGGGAAGGTACCTTTAGAACATCCCCAGTTCACTGTAGTTGAGGTTGTAGATGATGAAGTTGTTGATGAACCTGTCTTAGGGGAAGGGGAAGAGGTAGGAAATAAAAATGGTCAAGAGTTACCTAATCAGTGGCCACATGGGATAGTTGAAGATTTCGTTGATGAAGAACGAGTTTTCGGTGTTAATGCGGAGGGTGAAGGGATACCTGTTGATGAGGGGGTGGGCTTGGATGCTTGTGAGTGAGATAATGCCGAGGGTTTGGATGCTGTTAGAATGGATAGAGAGCTGAGTTACTTTGAAGAATCTGGTGACAAAGATCTAGAGTTGTTTGGGGACATGCCACTTGTAGATGTTGAGGCAGTGCATAATGCATCAGGTAAGGATCAAGAAAAGGCTCAAGGAAAGTGACCTATTGTTGATGAAGAGGATGTGGGAACTAAGGTACATGGCGATATGCATGTTGATCGAAGGAAGAGTTCTGTGGAATGGTTTGGCCAAGGCTCTGCATGTGGAGCTGATGTCAATGATCCAATGGTCTTTGATAGTGAGGTTTCTAACAGTAGTAGTGAAGATAATGGGTCTGACAGTGATGGGACCCAATATGAGAAAATATAAGGAGTTTCATGAAGAGGATCTAAAGGGCATGGTCTACTTGGAGAGGGGTCTGAAATTTAGGGATTTCAGAATATTTAAAGAGGTTTTAAGGCTTTATTGAATTCAAAGGCACTTCGATTTTAAGTAAATTAAAAACGATAAGCTAAGGGTCAATGCAGCTTGTAAGAGGGCGTGTGGCTGGAAAATACATGTGTCATTCATGTACCAAAAAGAGATTGTGCAGATCAAGTTCTTTCAGCTCACACATCAATGTGGTGCACATCACAATAACTCAAAGCTAGACTACAAAGTCATGGCTACGAGGTATTTGGAGAACATTCAGGATAACCCTAATATGCCACTTGCAGCTTTGGCTAGGAATATATGAAGGGACTTCAACGTATGTGTTTCGAAGAATCATGTGTACCGAGCAAGGAAATTAGCATTGAAAATGATCTATGAGAAACACGTTGATCATTACAAGTACGTGTACGACAATTACGAGGCCTTGACTCGGTGGAATCCTGACACTTGTGTGTGAAAATCCATAGAGAAGGCCAAACTTTTCAATGCATGTATGTGCGTCTTGAAGCCTGCAAACGAGGCTTCTTGGTTGGATGTAGACCCGTTATCGTATTAGATGGTTGTCACCTAAAGGGACCCTTTGGTGGACAGCTGCTTTGTACTGTGGGAAAAGACGCAAATGACGACATGTATCCACTTGCATTTGTTATTTGTGAGGTGGAACACAGATCCTCATGGACTTAGTTTATTGAGATATTGCTTGAAGATATGGGAGATCAACATGCTTGGACATGAATGTCAGACCGGCAAAAGGTAATACTTTAACTCACACACCACTTGTTTGATTAAGTGTTTGTTTGTTGTCTAACTCTTGAGACATCTGTCCTTAGTGAAGAGCAAAGACATTGTGTTAGACATTGCGTTAGACATTGCATGCAAATGTCAAATCGAAAGGATTTCTGGGTAAACCAGCCGAAGATGCACTTTGGAGGGCAGCTCGCTCTTACATCGAATTAAGTTTCCTGTCGAACATGGAGGTTTTGAAGGGGGTCAGTTTTAGGGGGGGGGGGCTACAGATACTTGGTGACTGTGCATTTAAAAGGATGGTCGAAGCATGCTTCAAGACATTCAACAAGTGTGACATTCTTCTTAGCAACATTGCCGAGACTTTTAATTCATGGATCAAAGAGGCATGGGACAAACCATTGTTGACAATGCTAGAAGTTATTAGTAGGCAGTTGATGAATCAGTTTGTCCACAAATAGGAAGGTATTTCAAATGCCACTTGGGACATATGCTCTCGCATTCATAATAAGCTAGAAAGGAATAAGAGCATGGTTGTCAATGGCTTGTGTTTATGGAGTGATGGAACTACGTATGAATTGCTGATGGTGAGTGGAAGTTAGTCAACATCGGTGAGAGAACTTGCTTGTGCGGCCTGTGGCAACTTAATGGGATTCCTTGTGCCCACATGTGTGCTGCCATCTATGCTGATAGGCATGTACCAGAAGACTTCATTGATGATTGCTACCGCAAGGCAACATACTTGGCAGGATACTCTAATGTAATACATGTAATGCCGGGTCCTGATCAGTGGCCGCAATCAGAATCTGGTCAATTTCAACACCTGCAATGGAGGGCAATGTTTAGAAGGCCTAGGAAGGCTTGGGTTAGGATAGATGATGAGCCATATGATGAATATCATGTGACAAGGAAGGGTCTCTCTGTCTGGTGAGGTAAATTCTTAGTGATGGGTCATAATACACGATCCTACAAAAAAGGAAAAAATCATAACCGAAGGATATATCCGAAGAAACCATCCAAGAAAAAGAGTGTACCTTAAGTGGGGATTAGTCTGATATTTTATATTACAACTGAATGATATAGCCTTATAGTTGTTGATTTACACTTATATTACATTGATTCACACTTATTTTTGCATTTAAAATGATACTACTATTTACAAATATTTTGCAGGGAGCTAATGGTCAGCCAGGGACATCTACTACAGCTATAAGTCAACAGGGGACATTTACTAAAATTGCTGGATAGCCCAATATAAAGAGGAATAGTGGTGGGCCACACACTGAAGGTGAAGGTGGGACGCAGCCACAACTGCAAAGATCACCACGAAAGCGAACTATGACACATGTATATGACTATCTTAATCGATGAGCATATATGAAGCAATTTGATTTTTTACAGATTCCTATGTGGTTATGCCAATATGGTTGTACTGCTATGCAGGATGTAGATGGTCAATTGGGAGCATCACAACTTTCTCAGAAAGCACCTGCTTAGTCACAACCCTCTCAGACAACACTGTCACTGTCTCAGACACAACTGTCTCAATCAGCATCGTCACAGCCACATTCGAAGATAAAAAGGAGCAGCCCATACAAAAAGGGTGGAGGGTCACAGCCAAGCTTTCTGAGGCGATCTCTGTAAAAGATAGGTGAAACTACTAAGAAGTGACATTTTGTAACGAAGTTGTTGATTTTTAGGTACTTTCATGTAATAGGAAGTTGGTTGTGTTAAATATTAGTTTGTAGAACTTTAAACACGTTTGGGCAGTGTATTTTTTTAATACTGTGAATGTACATGGTGATGTGCATGCTGATACGTAGTGTATTTTGTTAAACTCTTGTTTGTAATTCAACAGGTTGTACTTGTGAATTCAAAATTGGTTATAACCACATTTTGGTGGTATTATTTGTAATGATTAAAGGATTGAATTCAACAGGTTGTTTGTAATTCAAGAGGTTGTGTTGATGGATTTGGATACATAATTCAGTTTGTAATGCAACTGTTCAAGGATTTTATTATGAGTTTGTGTGTATTAGAAGCAACTCCTTTTTGCCAAAACGTCATTCTACTTGATTTTCTGCTGAACTATTTCTGGTGTATATGCATTTTACCAATTATGCATATTGAATTCACCAACCACATTTGCACTTACGGATTGAATTCAAAGTAAAATTGACCAAAAGATTATGCAAATACAATTTCATATATTTTAAAAGATTGACACATTACATCAAACATCTAGAAGTCTGCAATGACACATTACATCAAATCGATGTATTTCTACACATTATATCAAAACTAGACTTCTCATAAACCTACTCAGGTAGCAACAACGGCCCTTGCACCGGATTAAGTATAAAGCAACAAAAACACAAAATAGAAGAACATCAGGAACCTAACAATCGAGCCTCAAGCTGCCTCTCCTTTGCCTTTTGTTTAAGAAGTTGCTCCTCTAAGATTGAGACCTGCTCCTCTAAGATCTTTACTTTCCTCACCATGCTGGCAAGAGTATCTTCCCCATGTGTAGAAGGAGAGGGGTCAATCCATTCAAAATAATTGCAAGCCAAATGCCTTTGGATTCAAAGATAAAAGAATGAACAATTAATACCAATAGGCTAACCAGTACTTAGTTTTGCAGATATCAAGTGCTTGTGAAACTTTCAAATAGACACATATTTTAGTCATAAATGACATACATGGCTCCCAATGAAGACCCTAACTACTTCATAAAAGAATGCAACCCATAATCAATGGCCCATTGAATTAAATTAGGTGTTAGAATTCTCATTATAACGCTACCTACCCAAATTGCTTGCAAAGTAAATCACATTTACTACCTAATGCTCTCAAACTCAGATATTCACTAAAACTTGGCATTGTGAATCCTTGCTCACCATTTACCCAAAAATAAATTCTTTCTTACCTGTAGGCCACACGCCATCTATAGACTTCATAGTTAGAGATACATTGTGTAATCTAAACTGTATTTGACCATTTTTTTAAATAGTTTTCACAACACTACGAGTACATACTCTTTGGACTCATCAATAGACATTTCACGTGACAGAATACAAGTTGGTTATAAGAAGAAAAAATTTCTCCAAACAAAATAAAATTAAAAATCGTGTCCAAAAGAAAATAGAGGTTTGAATCAAAACTCATTTCTTCTCATCTTTTCAGGGGTCTTATTTTTCAAATAAACTAAATTCCAACCACAAGTTGTCTTGTTTGAGACAGTAGATAAAGATGATGAAGCACCACTAAACCACCCCTTCAGCATTACATCATAGTTTTTGGCTCAAGTCATCTGATTGACCATTTTGGATAATGTCATTCTCAATCAAGTACTCAATAAATTCATCAATAAGATAGGACAATATTAGTTTAGAACCCAAATTTTGTATTCAGCAGAACAATCAAAGAGAAAAAAAAATTAATAGAAAGATGCACTGGATGCTATCCAAACCACTTGAATAACGCAAGCAACATAAAAATCTTCTGTTCGGATTCCCTTCTGTCCTTCTTGTCCTCATTCATGCCTTAATGCCGTAGAGGTAGAGACGTGCATCTTCGTCGCCCTCCAATTCTGACGATGCCCATTCATGCCTTCCATTGCTAACAGACGACGAGAATGCAGTTCTCATTGACATCGTGAAGGATTGGTAGAGTTGCTGAAGGGTCGAGTGAATTCGAAAGCAAATGGCAATGGGTTAGGTATTTAGGGATTTAGGGTTCTTGAGGAATTAGAGCTCGATGACAGTGTCGAAGCTAGTTTTAAATGGATGCCACTTAAACACGTAGCTGGAGGGCTTTAATCTAACATGGAATGCCATGTGGCACGTGAGTCCCACTTTGTCAGTGTGGATTAGTCTAGTCAGCAACCATTGACACGTGGCATATTATGAATGGGTATGACGTGTACGATATTATCCACGTGTGCAATTCCGTTAAAGAAATTAATGGTAGGATGGGAATGAGATTAGGTCCAAACCGTAGGGATACCTGTAGGGAAAAGTTTACCCTAAGGACCAATTTGGGAAAAGCTCAAACCCCTGAGACTACTGGAGATATAGCCAAAATTTAAATAAGTTCAAAATTTAAGTTGGAATATTAGAGGGGTAAAATGACAGCAGATTGAAGCCCATAAGAGTGGAAAATTATTAAGGGGTGGAAGCCCAAACTTAAAGTGTCTCAGAGTGACTAGGCCATGATAGAGTTTCATGTGGTAAGGTGAGGGGTCTCATGTGGCTGGTTGGTTGTTTAGCCGGCGGATGGTGTTTCGGGAGGTATTTTAATCTTATGGGACTCGAGGGTTTTAGAGATAGTGGGCTCGTGTGTGAGTTATTTTTCTGTTTCAATAGACTTAAAGAATGTTGAAGATAGGGTTAGTTTTTTTTTGGGGTGTATGGTCCTAATGATGATAATAGGAAGAGATTTTCGTGCGGAAGGGATATGCTGGCGGGTTTGTAACTAATTGGAATAACTGCTTTTTCGTATGTTTAATATTGATTAAGTTTTCAAAAGTAGGGACCTAGATAAAGAATACTTAAATTTTTTGTGGACTCTATTTTGACAAGCCATTTATGGCACTGCGGTAGGCTGCACGCGGCTTCCCTAATAGCTATGAGCCGGTCCTATCTATGTTTGAAGGTAAGACCACTAGCCAAGAAATTTTGAGTTTAGCTGCTTACTACTCGAAATCATAAAAAATTTTCCTTAAACAAAAAACAAATAAAAAAAAAAAAAAAAAAAAAAATCAAGGAGAATCCGGGCTTAAGGTCTTAGGTTCCATTCTCTAAGCCACTTAACCTAGAGGTGGCTTATCCCACAATGTTATTGGGCACCGAATTTTCGACTCAAATAGTTACTTAATTTTGATACATGTAAATATTACTATGGATGACCCACGTCCTCTGTACCTAAGTGGTATGTAGGTTGTGAAGCCCCCATTTGGTCAAAGTTCCGATAGTTGGTAGAGGGAGAAAAAGTATTTACTATGGATGATATGTCTATATTTAATTTGAACCGCATCTATTTATTGAGGGAAAAGTTCGACTTGCTACCTAAAATAAATGGTTCGGAGATCCTATGGTTGCATATTATATATCCCATAAGAGAATTGTTGGTCCTAACTATAATTTATGTAGAGAAGCGTCAGTATTCTGCAAGTCCTCTGTCTTAATGTTTCGGAGGTTTGACATAACAATTCTCTTTTGTTTGGTTTTGTTATATGTATTCTTTTTAGAGACACGGAGACTTATTATGGAACTCATTCCATATTTAACTAAGACTTCAGGGACGGATTTAACCCAGTATCCGCACGAGTTGGATTCAATGTCACTGTAAACTCTAGGTACACATGCCACATAAATCTAGTTTTACTGCAGGGTAGCCCCAAAGAATTGTTTGCACCTGTGATTCTAACATGAGACCTCAGAGGAGCACAGCACTAGGCCTCAATTCTTAAACACTCAAGCCAACCCCTTGGAATTTCCGTCCCAAATTATCTATAATTAAAGATTAATTGATAGATTAATCTGGAGACCCGCTTCCAACTCAATAATGTTCAAGGGCTTTGCTATGCGAGAGCTAGATTTACTTTCCGCACGCTCCTACGTCCTAAACCTGCGAGTTGCCATGGATAGAAAGCCAACAAAATAGGCGAAGTGGTAAAAAAGTCAAAACTGCTTTAAAAATTTAACTTTCAAAATTAAATCTATATAGAAATAAACAGAAACCGACCTTAGCTCAGTTGGTAGAGCGGAGGACTGTAGTCGGAGAAATGCCCACAGCTAATCCTTAGGTCGCTGGTTCGAATCCGGCAGGTCGGAATTTTTCATATATTTTTTTCTATATTATGTATACGTCCCAGCATTATTCATAGAGCTTTACTGTTTTTCCCCCAAATAAACAAAATATGGTCGTTTGTAATATGTTTTTATTAGAACTTCAGGTTTTCTGAGCTGACTACAACTCAACAGTAGTACGTGACTCATTCAAGAATTACCCACCTCAAGATGAAATCAATGCATATCAAACTTCCCATTGTTCAGGAAACTATATGTCAGTTTACCTTTTGTGGTGATCACCTTATCATATTAAAAAAATATTTTTTAAGAAAAATCATCTCATCTCATATTTCTCACCTTTCTTGTCTTAGTGGCCAATCTCCAAGTGACTGACCATTATCTTATATGACTAAGATTATTAAGCGGCTCTTCCCCGAAATTTTACAAACAAACAGACCCTTATTAATTGTCCGTGTGAATTGTGATTGGGGCAGGAGAACAGAATCTGGAACCTTTTGCTTCTCCTAGCTATGTAATTAGTTGTCTTTATTCCTCTCGTTTTCATGGAGGGCGTATAAGCATCAGTTTCAAGAAGAAAAAAAACAAAAAAGGAAAATTGCCTTCTTTATATTTTTTTTTTTGAGTCTAAAGTCGTGTAAGATGTGGCATAGGGATGAAAAATTGTCGTATCTGCCATTGCTAAACTCAATCTATAGACTTCCGTATAAACGACAATTCTGTGAGCATACAAATGAGTGTTCAACAAGGCAATTGCCAGGAAACCATAATGCTATAACAGCCTACTTCATTCAATATCGACATCAATTATGACGAGAGAGGGTCAAACGTATGAGGCCCTGGGTTTAAGACAAGGGAACCCAGGGTGTCTTTTCTATAGTATAGTCAAACGTTGGCGTGCTCTCGATTCATACCCATGATCCAAGTCCCATAAGTTACTAAAAAGAAAAGGTTTCTGGGGAAACCTGGAAATGGACTTTTAGAAGGCGAGACACCAATGTAATATGCACCAAGTTTTTCCATCGTCTGGCCAACTCTTATAGGAGGATTAATTTTATATCTTGCTTGGAGGTGGCGGAGAAACAATGAAGGACCCTGTGTGTATCTCTGAAAAGATTGTTAGCTTCTATCCACCATCTCTTGCATTTTAAACCCAGCGATAAGTTTAGAGCCTTGAACTTAAAGATCCTAGCATATAGATGTGGAGAAATTGTGCCCCTTTGCTCCCTTCATTGATCACAAGAGCATCCTCATTGCATAATTCTAGTTTTGGTTATCGTCGCTGGCTATATGTTTTCTTTGAGTTCCAGAAGGCTCGGAGCTTCTATTCCCAGAACTGGTTTCTGACATTTGTATTGCTTCCTTCAAGCTCTGCACTACCTGACTCATTGCCGGCCGCTCCTTAGCATTCTTGTTTAGGCAGCTATCTGCAAGCTTAGCAATTTTCCGAGCTGAAGAAGGAGAATTCTGGTTTCTGAGTCTTGGGTCTATTATCATGGAGAACCTATTAGTGTCAGCTGGAAACTGTTTCACCCAATCTAGAAGCTTCTGCTCCCCCGCTGGACGGTTTCTTTCCAAAGCTCGCCTGCCTGTGAGGATCTCATACAGCACAACACCAAAACTCCATATATCACTCTGGATTGTTAGGTGGCCTGTTTCAACATAGTCCGGAGCAGCATATCCATATGTCCCAACAACCTTCATAACAAAACAAAGCCAAGTTAAGTCACAAGGAGAATAGCAGCAGACAGTACCCCCATTTTTCATTATTGATCAAGCAACCCAATGCTTCTTGTTCTGAAATTTATGATCGAGATATGCCGACTTCTGAATTGGAGAGCCAATGCAACAGTACCCTTACCACAAGGGCCAGAAAAGAGTCCCTTCAGATAATTTGTAAAATTGTTCTTTAATTACACCATAACCAAGTCAGGAAGACCAAGCCACATTTAAAACTAGGAACAAATGAGATATTGGTTTGTGTCCACTATATGTGTCAAGTCAATGAATTAGCCAATTTTACAGCCTACAAGAATGTCATTCGAGTATATCCTCTATGACCTACTTACTGCAGTGGATACATGAGTACGGTCACCCTGTGGCCCTTCCCTAGCAAGCCCAAAGTCTGAGAGCTTTGCTTTAAAGTCTTCATCCAAGAGCACATTTGATGACTTGAAATCTCGATATATCACCTTTTCAATCAGAGAAAACAAAAGGTTTTAGCAGAATACAGATTAGAATATTGCTTGAAATTAATGGAAAATACTGACATAAACCTATTAGTATATCCTCTACTGCTGCTTTTTTTTCAGATATGGTAAAAAGGGAGGGAGGAGGGTGCTTTATTGTCACAAATAGATAAAAAAAAATAGGTGACAGCAGAGTTCACGCCTCTGGCGGTCAGACCAAGCATTGTATTACCACCATCAGAGTAAGACAGCAGGCATCTTTGCCTGCACTTAGCTCCTTAAGACCATCATGATCAATGGTGCATGTTTTTCCTTAACCCTGAGTTCAAACAAATCTTCAGAATTCAGTATCACACATATACGTAGCTTCTTCAATTGCAATTGGGTGTTTCGCCAATTCTTATGCGTTCTAATTTTGGACGTTGTAAGAGCAGGAATGTCCAACTGCTGGGAGAACAAAATGGGTACTCCACAATTATATGAAGCATGACAAAACAAAAACGTATCCATCTTAAATTGAATTAAGATCCGATCTCTATAAGCTTCTCTGATGAAAAAGGTCAAATGTCTGATGCTGATAACTGTAATTACCATGCGGGGCAATATCATTTAGTCTGATGAAATTGAAGGTTCCACTACATCTTACTTGAAAATTGCAAATGATCTCCCATTCCATATGGCTTCTATAGATAACCAAACTTAGGTTCAAATCACGTTTGAACTGCAAGGGTTATAGAGAATGGTTGAATCTGAACGAACCACTTTATAGCATTCACAAAAATGCCTAGAGACCAACTAAGCAATCAGTGAGAATATGTTTTCTTTCTTTTATTTGCGCATGAAGAACTGGAATAGGTTTCTGGTGCCCGTTAGTCAACAAATCTAAGCCACAAGTTGAATTGTTGAAAGAAAATTATAGGTTAAATGAAACCAAAAGAGCCAAGATTAGAAAGTCGGAGTTAAGGATCCATTTTCTAAATTACTCAATATATTTCATTTCACACATTTCAACAGAATAAAAGAAATTGTACCTGGACTTCCAGTCCTCCATGCAGGTAAGCTAATCCTTGAGCTGCACCAAGAAGAATTTCTAATCTGGTTTTCCATTGCAGTGTAGGCAATGCCCTGTTGAAAAGATGATCTTCCAGGCTCCTGTTAGGCATGAACTCGTACACCAACAACCGTTGGATCCCTCTTTCTCCATCAGCAGAACAGTATCCTAGAAGTTTCACTAGATTTTGGTGACTGACAACACCTAGAAATTGAACTTCCGCTAGCCATTCTTTATGACCCTACGAAAAACAGAAAGCAGCCATAAGAAACATGTTTTCATAGTTCTAAGAACGCAGATAGTAATATTTTTGGCGACAAAAACGAAAAAAACATCACGATGAACAAATAACAATAAGGTAGGATTAATGCTAGATATTTGATCAAGATCTACAGTCGAAAAACAGATATGCCAATATCACAAGAATTAAAATATGCAACCAAAATATGTATGTTGGGGTTTATGTTTGCTTTTTGGCTTAATATTCCTATTGGTCCCTGAGGTTTAACTTTTTCCCAATTTGGTCTCCAGGTTCAATTCGTTCCACACTAGTCCCTGGGCTCTTTTCGCGTTTTGCATCTAGTCCATCCGTTAAGTCGGCCCTAGAGATTTAATGGGAAATTCCATGGTGGCAGACGGAGGCCACCTCAGGTGCGATGAAATAACAACACATGTCCTCATTTTCTTTATCTTATCTTCGCAGTCTCTTATCTCCTTCCCTCCCTTATTTTTCTCTAACCTTATTTCTTACTGACTCTTTCAAAAACCCGTTTGCTGAATGGTTGCAGAGGAAGGGTCTTCGATTCCAACTGGTATGAGAGGATAATTTTCTCTGAGGAAGTACCCATTTCAAGACCTGCTGCAACAACAAGATCAGCTCATCAAATCCAAGCAGAAATCCAAGTTGAGCCAAAACTCTCCCACTTGCCTACCCTCCATGTCAGGTCTTTAAGTGACCAATTCCCGCACTCTATAGCAAGCTTTTCCTGTGACTTTGTATCTC
The DNA here is from genome assembly GCA_003952965.2 of Morella rubra. Lineage (NCBI taxonomy): Eukaryota > Viridiplantae > Streptophyta > Magnoliopsida > Fagales > Myricaceae > Morella > Morella rubra. Next base: position 39,140,420 of record CM025850.1, read on the forward strand.
CAAAAGCAAAAGCAGTTGTGACCACACCAAGGCTAAAAACGATTCTTTTGGGATTACGATTTGGGGATTAGGTTAGGTTTAAGGGATTTTTGTATTCGCAGGTCTCATGGGCAGCAGTAAAGATTTACAATTTTTCCCATCAATTTAACCAATGTGGCTTTTAATTTTAACAACATGGCTTTTTTTAACATTTAGTAGAAAATGGAGGACACGTGTCGCTATTTCATTACACCTGAGGTGGTCTCCGTCTGCCACATTAGAATTTTCCATTAAGGCTCTGGGCCCGACTTGACGGATGGACTAGATACAAAATGTGAAAAAACCCAGGGACTAGTGTGAGACGAATTGAACCCTGAGACCAAATTGAAAAAAGTTAAACCCCAGGGACCAACAGGAATATTAAGCCTTTCTTTTTCTAATGCAATTAAACTCGATCATTTGTATTGCAATGTGTATGGAACAGTAGCAAATTAGATAATTCAGCATCAAAGCACAGAGAAATGACTTACCAAATTAAGCCAAGGATCTCATTTATGAGGACAAAAGAAGTGCCTACAGTTGAGGTTGTTAATAAAATAGCAGCCATTATAGCAATACCAGCTGGCCTAATTACAGCACTATTTTTTTATCCTTCAATACTCAGCCGGGCTTACAACAATCATGCATGTGCAACCCAAACAGAAAAGAAGAAGAAGGTGAGGGAAGATAGAGGATCAAGGCCGTAGCAAAGTAATTCAAGAAAACAAAATTTGCCACCGGCATTCATGGCACTCGAAGCAAGTTTAATCTTTTTTGATATGGTGTGAAAGACTATAATGTGACAAACATGTCTGAGGATAATTTTTAGGATCTTGTCGAAAGAAGTGGATCTAAATATATCCGTAATTCTAAGTGATTGCCCTACTTTCAAGATTTTAGAAGATGTTTTATGCCTTTAACGGCTACACATAACACAATGAATGATTGCCTCATAATATGGTAGTGAGATGGATCCTTTGATCATTCCCTTTCAATCAAGAAAATTCTGCCAATTTTTTTTTTGAAAAGAAATTCGCCAGCTCCATTATTAGTGAACTGGGGGTGCAAAAGTTTATACTCCTCCAAAGAAAGGAAAGCATCAGATTGTTCATTTAATGTAGTGTTTTTTATCGAACTTCCAAACCGACAGATTCAACCAAATTGTGGAAGCTGTAACTCACCTACTTTCTCCATCAATAAATGAGTCAGGTTACAAGCAACGGCATATTATACACTCCACACCATGAAATGCAAGCCACCCAGCGATCCATTATTTCCAACAATCATCTAGCTAGGGGCACTTGAAGATTTCAAGAAACCTCAGTCCAAATAATTGTGCTTTTCCTGGGTACAGAAGAACTTTGCTGCTCTACATTTGTTGAATTCCGTCATCTTGCCTCATTCACAATACCTCAATTATACAGTATCATATTTGACACTGGCCTCCTGCCTCATTTAACATCTCTAGACCTAATTAAAAGAAGGCAGGCCAACCTTATGTCACCCTATATAGGTTAATTAGCACCACCATCCGGCTGATTCAGTGCACCACCCCCTTAGTCCAACAGTGCATCAACCACAAAACCCGAGTTGACCACTTTTGATCTTAAGGTTGATTACAAGTATGGAAATCATAAAACTATTCCGCGTAACAACAAGAAGAAAAGTAGAAAGGCCATAAACTCTCTGATCTTCAATGTCCAATGTAAAATTTCAGTTAGGTTAATTGAAGTTCAATTCTTTCAGGCAAAAAGGCCTTAACAATGGTAAGAAAATGACTGCAGCAAATAATTGTTATAAACTTATTCCCTTATTCCGCAGTGATAGCTTCTGCATAAGGCACTTGTTCACGAAGAAGATGGCAATTGCAATAAAATAAACACAAGAAAAGTTGGTGAAGCTAGTACCTGTAAGCCCTTCGTGTTGAGCTTTTTTATGGCAACCACCATTGGATCGCCCCGACCATTCGGAGGCCTAATTGTACCTTTATACACACTCCCAAATCCACCTTCGCCAATCTTTAGCAGCCTGTGGAAGCCATTCGTTGCTTCCCTCAGCTCTTCGTACTGGAAAACTCTCAAGTTGTGCTCCTTTTCCTTGTACAATTCAGGTATGCTCCGTGGCGATTGCAATGAATCCAATGACTTGGTACCGCGCGTTACAGCCGAACTATCTGATTTATTTTGGTTTTGCAGCACCGGGGCGGATCTTGATCCTCTCTTGGTTTTGAATTTATCCTTGAAGAAGAAACAATTCATCTTTTTAAGTTTCCGATACCAAATGCCAAAATTCAAACAGCGTAGCAACAGTACTACTTCTCAATCAAGTCCTCCTCTTGGTTCAGCTCAAAAGACTGATGGTCGCATCAACTACTCAACCAAGTCGGGTTTACTTCATGGTGAGAAAAACACAGAGAGCGAAACTAAAAGCTACAAGATAGGCTGAAATGAAGGGAAAACAAAAGATATAGGAAACCCGATAAAGGAAACAAGGAGAACTAGCAGAAAGCCAAAAAAAAAAAATGAACCTCCAGATGCAAAATGAAGGAAAAGAAGTTAATTCTAGAGGGTCAATAGTAGAGAAAAGGAAACAAAAGAAGGAAACTCCGCACGATAGTTTGAATACAAAGTTTGAACGGAGACGGACCCAGATAAGGATTGCAGTATATCAGATAGACAGAAGAAAGATAAACGGAACTATTACGCGAAACGAAGTAGAAAATTCCCCTATTACGCGAAACGAAAAAGAAAAAAGGGAAAATTAGAATACAATAACAAAGCTAACAAGCAAAGGCCAGATAAGTAGAGAAAAAAGTTAAATGTGGAAAGTATAAAAGAACCATGTTCAGAGAGAGAGAGAGATGTTGTCGTGTATGAAACGAAAAAAAAGCATATGAAAGCGACGGCAGTGAGACCCGGTTTTCTACGCAGGCAAAGACCAAGAAAACCTTTCAACCTTTCCCCCGTTCCCATTGAATCCTACGTTAGCGCGTTTGGTGGCTGGTTCGGTTTGGCTTTGTCCGCATCTTGGGTCTTGAGTTTGGACCGTCCAATACTCCGATACACCATAAATGCTAAAAAAAGGGACAGGAATTACAGATCAGAGAGTTGCGCAGTAGAAAACTCGCAAGTGAAAACAGGTGAAGAAAAAACCACCTTCCCCGAGCTCTCAGTTTTTACAACAACGGAAGCTTTTTGCCTGTGTACATAAATTTTACGCGGGACGGACGAGGAAGCTGGTATCGTACGCAACATAAGGGTTTGCTTGCATTAATGGGATGATGATGACACATGCATGATGCCTCAACGAAAAAAAATGCACTGCCCCTACCAACTGCCCGTCGACTATGCTCAACTTCGATGATTTCAACTTTTACCATTCAACCAAAAGAAAATATATATATATATATTATTCGACCTCGTAATCCCCTCCCCTCCCTCAATAGTTCGGATGTTCGGAAGTACTCAACCAACGTTATCAGATGTTTTGGCCGGAATCGAGTTACTCTATTGTCAGGCGAGTCTGTCTATAATACCGGGTCCATATGTACTACTCAAGCGTACTGTCATTAATACACGGGATTTCTCGTAGGAGCTATGCGTCCAGGCTCCACTCCTAGGGGGCATCAATGACGTCCCATCGGGGACACTTTGGGGGCGTCCAATTGTCGTATCTTAGAATTTTTAAAAATTTTATTTTATTAAGAAGTTAGAAAAAGTAAATATCTATCTTAAAATTTTTGGATGTTTTATTTTGTTAAAATTTTTATATTTCGAAAATTTTAATGAAAAAAATTATTTTTATAATTTGTTCAGAAATGACTGCCCGAGACCTCTGCTCTACCCTTTTCATCTAGTTTTATCTAATGTCTTTCTTCTCTATATTTATTTAAAATTTCATTTATAGAAAAATATTTGTCACTAAAAAGTTTAGGAGAAGCTGTTAACCATATATTTATGGGTGTCTCCAAAACATTTTAAAGTGAGAAAAATTATTTTTTATAAATAAAATTACAACAAAACAAACTGAACCGAACCCCTATTTTTAATTTTAATTTTACTTTTTATTTTTAACATGATAAAATGGGCACATTTTCTAACATTGTCGTCATTGCTCATGCATTTCCGTTATCTTTCGTAGAAAAACTGTTGATTTTTACACCAGGGTCTGAATGTCAGGATAGCCTTGTCCTCGTCTCAACTCTCAAACTTTTCACCAAAAAAAAAAAGGAATTTTTAAAAAATATTCTCTTTATACTTTTATCACGTACGTCATTTATCTGACGGCCACAATTGTGACGTGAAGGCATAGTCATGGCTGAACTAACGAGGGTTAAGAATGGAATTGTCCTCCCTTCGTTTATTATGTCGATAAACCGCAGAAACGTCAAAAGCTTTAAAAAATTACGAAGTTATTACACATGGGAAGAGATGAGTCCTGAATTAGATTCCTCCCAGAATTTTAATTTGAGACTTGAGTCAGAGACGGTGGGTGCCGGATTTCTGCGCTTCTCTCTCCAGTATTTATTTGTACGTTAGTGAGTTCGGTTCTATCTAATAAGATTTCTCTCATTACTCAATAAAAGAAATAAGAGATATAACGTTTAAAAAAATAATTTAAATATCTAAGAATTTCATTAAAAATAAATATCTAAGAAGTAATCTATTAAACTATAAGTCAGTGACATAAATTATTACAATAGACAATACTTATATCCTTCTATAGTTCTATTCCAATAATATTGCAAAATTTTATACCCTTTTCATCGTATATATATTATATATATATATATATATATATATTCACTCCCGCTTCTCTCGAGATTAGGACTGTCGGGGAAGGTTGTCATATCTTTATTAGTTACTGTGGGCCTGGGCCAGCCATGCACTTAAGAGTTTGATTGAGTGGGTGTGTATATACGAGGTAATCTGGGTTTTGGGTCCACTGTTTTTCGAGTTCATCGGAGAGATGCACGTTAATATTCGTGGGACAGGGCACATCTTCATGGGAAGAATTTGATGTGGTTGGGTTCTCGCGTTCACATCAGTAAAGATTTCTTCCACATTTTCTGTGAAAGGTGGGGTCGAAAGTTGATACCATTTCTCTCACCCTTTCGGGTGGCGGTTGGACAAAGGTACGTCTAATCTCTGGTTGGGGCGTCAGATAAACTGCGTTTATATATTTAAGCAGCTGTTTTCAAATGTCTTTGTTGACCGAGCAGGCATTTGCGTCTGCGTCTCAGCGTTTTGAGGCCCTTCAAAGATAATGGAAGTTTTTCGTTCTTCTGTTCTGAATTGCCTGCCCTTTAGAAAGCCCCCTCCCACCCACGGACCTAACTTGTTCCATTTGCTTTCTTTCTCTGACAGAAATTCTGGGTCTACCAGCCGACCATGAAGTCCATGACTCGGAATAGAATAGTCCATAAACAAAGAACCGCAGGCGTAATAATTAAAGTTTGATTTAGATGTTCTATTTAACCAATTGTTAATTAAAAAAAAGAAACTTCACATGAAAATCTCCAAATAGGTATCCTCGACGACCTTAGAGTCAAGGCTTCAAGAAAATTTCTTTGCTCAATGCCCCCACCAAATGGATTCTCAGTTGATCTCACCGGACTTTTCTAAATCTTGAAAGTGTGAAATCGATGTAATGTTGAGACAAAATTATCGAGATCATCGTATCATATCGAGTACTTAAATTATTAAAAAAAATTATGATTGTACTCTCTCTAATAGGATCCGGTCCTTTAAAATTATACAATATAACCTTTTTGAATGGTTTTACTAATGGGCGCAAAATTATGAAATTTTTATTGTTCAGAGTGCACAACCACAATGCAAATGGTTTTATTTGTTCATGATATACAAATCAAAATGGAAGACTCTCTCTGCTAAGATCATTTCATGGCATCTTTAGAGTCACATTGTACCATTAAAAGAAGGGAATGACTGACTAGTTTCCTACAACATAGTTGTAGTTATAGATGCTAGCGAGCTTTTTTCGCCAGTGGCTTATATAGTGATCGCTCTTGTAAAGCTCGGATAGCAAAGCTTCCTCTTCTTGCTACTAGCAAAGCTTCTATTTTGTTTGCTGTGACACACTTGGTAGTTTGGATTTTAAAATAACATTAATCCCGTATTAATACTTAAGAGGTTAAAGTAAATTTTTAATTTTACATTATATATATTATTATTCATGACCTAATTAAGCTTTTTCACCATCCAAGACATACATTGCTGTATTTTAGGTATGATTTCCTATTGGGTACCAAGCGCAACAACTACTCCTAATCAAAACACAAGATTTTAGGGTCACATGCAACCTTATAAAGGACGATTCCTTTCTTCTTTTGACTTGGTTTAAACGTTAATGCGCACTAAAGAAGATTGACCGTCCTTGTTAGTCTTTTCTTGACCAAAACATTAAAAAAAAAAACAAGCTTTTCTCCAACCACACACACGGTTCGATGGAAAGAATGACGGGGCTAATTATTATCTGAACAAGTGGGAAAGCGAAGGCTAGAGAGTTCTCTGCTTTCTCCGAACATGGCCAGGTGGCCTGTCACTACGTAAGAACCGGGTGTGAATGACGTGACAAAGCAAAAGCGTTAGGACAATTACCAACTCCTCCCCTCGTTGTGCCAATCTATTTGACCTCTTCTTTCCCTTTCGATGGGAAACATTACTGAGACCCATTTCAAACCTATGTATGAATGAGCGCAAAATTGGCATAATTACTTCCAATCTGCTAAAAGTTGTGATTTCATTTGAAACCTTCTATCAAGACGTGTTTGACTAAATTTTTTTTAAAATCACGGATTCAAAATCTTCACTTGTGGCGAAAAAAATATCTTAATTACATTCAAAAAGTACACACACAAAAATTTGAAAGGCATGGATAATAAGGGTTTTGAAATAAATATGAGAGACGCCCTACTCTTTTATTGAAAAAAATAAAAATAAAAAAATATATTTTTCACTCACGAACTATTATAAATTTTGCACTTTGCGCCTTAAATTACCAATTTTGACACATTGCACCCTCTAACTACCAATTTTTAACACTTTACACCCTTTATCAAATTTTCAGACTAAAATGACGATAATGTCCTTGACCTATTTTATATATATTGAAGATATTGTTGTCAATCATTAATTTCTCAAGGGTATTATTGTCAAATAAGGGTGCAAAGTGTTTAATATTAGTAGTTGGAAGGTATAATGTGTCAAAGTGGGTAGTTTAGGATGCAAAGTGTCTAACATTGATAGTTTGAATGTATAATGTCTTAAAATGGTAATTTGAAGTGCAATGTGTATTACTCCAATAGTTTGTGGTGAAAAATATATTTTTCCAATAAAAATTATCACCTATTTGCAACATGGACGTCTGTTACCTAATGCTATACTGGTGTCCTTAGCTTTCTCCTAGCTACTAGCTAGGAGGGTTCTGGCATTATACAAAGGCCCACAACAAGCTGGCAAGAGAACCATAATTTACTCCGACCAACAGCCATCGTACCCTGAATTGGAGGTCATTAGACTGAAGACAACTACTTTTTCTCATTTCCCTGTAGTTACGTACCTTTGTTATGGCGAAACATTTCGTGGTTGATCTTGTTGTCAGGTCAAGATGGGTCTCTTTGGTCCTGCCGTTCCTGTCGAAGACTTGGACAAAGCTCTACAAGTTTTGAACCCTAACCTCAGGTGAGACGACAGAACAGCCTAATGACAGCTGCATTTTGGCAAATACTGTCCACAAACGAAAAATACAAACAAAAATCTTTCCACTTGTTTTTTGTTCCCGGAGGAAATTTTTTTGTGCACGGCTCGGACGGATTTGGTTAAATTAGAAAACGTATTGACGTGGTTAAGTGTATAGCGACATCCCCTAACACTTGAACCGACCCTCTAGAAAACGTATTGACATTGTTAAGAGCATATGACAATTCCAAACACTTAAACTGACCCTCCAGAAAACGTATTAACATGGTTAAAAACGTAACAACAATTCCAAACACTAGAATCCATAATTATAAACTAAATATCAATTAAATCAAAGACTTGTTCGTAAGCGATAAGATTTAAATTCATACTTGACATTGAATTATAACCCGCGGGGACTCTATAATATTTTGACAAATACTGTTCACAAACGAAAATAAAAACACAAAAAGCTTTCCACTTCTTTTTTTTTTTTTTTTTTTCCGTGAGGAGAAAAAATTTTTGTGCGCAAGACTCGGACGGACGGATTTGGCCAAGCTAGAAAATATATTGACATGATTAAATACATAGCAACAACCCCTAACACTGAAACTGAGCCTCTAGAAAACGTATTGACATAGTTAAGAGCGTGATGAAAACTCTAAACATTTGAACGGATCATCACAAACTAAATATTAATTAAATTAAAAACTTATTTGTTGGCGATAAGATTCAAACTCACGCTTCTCCCTTGAATATTGGTAAGTGCAAAAGTGAACCATTGAATTATTACCGGCGGGGACTCCACCAGTAATTTCCTTCTCTCCTCTCATTATCTTCTGTGAAGTGGTTGCAAAATTTGTTTTCGTGTGGTTGTTAAATTGCCTTGGAATTCTCGGACTTGATTTTGACGCTTTCCTAATAGAAAACCCACGAGGAATACCAGACCCGATTCCCTCGATTTGTAGGGCCCATTTTGTCACTTTGTTGGGATAGATTTAGAACTCCAAAACGATGGGCTAGAGCATGGCCCAGCAATTGGTTATCTTTATAATTTTATTTCTTTTCCAACCGATTTCAATGTTCTAGTCAAAAATATATACATCCAGGAGATTTTCCATTGTGTTTTATATTGTTGGTGATTGGCTTAGAGTCAGACTTACAGCCCCACCAAGTCTAGGATTACGGTGATTTTTCCACCTACCTAACAGGTCCGTGAACACTAAGATTGTGCAACCCCAAGTCACATAAATCAGATCAATCTGACTTTATTAGGAGTAACCATAAAGAATTGTTTAAACGTGAAGGATTCTACATCTATCTTTATATTTGTTTAGATTAAAATTTTATTTTACTTAGCTGGGTTTCAGTTTTTAAAAAAAAGTGAGACAGTGATACACATTTTACTATATATAATAAGTAGAAAAAATAAATACACAACAAAGAATAAGAATAAAATAAAAATGTTATAAATATGGAAAGTACAGAAATTACAAAACAGAAGGTAAAGTAAAAAATAAAATTAATCAACACAAGCATAGAAATAGGGTGTAAATGAAAGTTGATTAGTTGTTGCCAAATAATTAATGTAATAAGTAAAACGATTAATATAAGCCCTCTGTTTCATTTCCACGCACAAAGATGAATAGATAGGGGTTGATATAGTTGTTGCCAAATCAATTAATTGTAAATAAGTATAAAACCGATTAATATAATGCCCGCTGTTTGCACATTTTCCCTTAACGCACAAAGATGAACGTAGATTACAAACACAATTTTTTAAAGAACACATCAAGGACTGAATGTTACATATGATATTGCCGAATAAACAACAATCAACAAGAATTTGTTAAAAAAAGAAGAAAAAAAATTAGAAGAGCAGATCAAGTACCTCCCAAGTGTTACAATAGATGGCAGCAACCAACACAATCTACACACTTTTTGAGTTTCCCTCAAATACGAATTATTTCTCAGTCTGGGAAGAAGAAATAATTTTACAGACCACTTCCAATTGAACCTATGAGCACCAAAACCGTAGTTCAAGAGACTAGCACTCAGGAAAGCAACCCAACTCTTCAGAAAAATTTCTTGGAAAACAAATCCACCAGTCAACTAGATCAGTTCTGTAGAATGGGTGCCGCCAGCAGCATCAGAAGCTAAAGCTGATGTTCCTTCCAATCAGATGGCAACATTCTCAACCTCGTAAGATAATCGCTTTCTAATTTTAGTTGGCATTCCAGAGTAATTTCCGATTCATTGCTGGTGGGGCTAATCCAGGAATATCCCGGATATCCTTGTTGTTTGGGTGCACAAGCTGAAATAGGGAAGTATAGGTTGCATTTAGAAATGAAAATTGACCAGATCAATAGACAAGGGCAACTGCATTCTGCAAAGAATTACATCCGAACTTGTTTCACAAGTTAATGGCCTTTTTAACAGCTGAAGAAACTGCAAAAAGATATTATCATTGTGGTGATTAAGAGCCAATTCATTACACTAGCAGTCGGGACATGCTGCAATGAAAACATAGCAGTGCACACTTCTTTTCCCATGGGAGTATAAACTGATCCTAGAGGCCATGAAACAGGTATCTTCTGGACAATAAAGTTAAAAAAATCAATCTATCCTCAAACACAAATTTATATGCAACCTCAGCTTAAAACCAAAAACAAAAGAAAAAAGACCAACTGTAAATTTATCTTTATTTTTTTGAGTAAATTCAGCTTCTTTTCAAAGAAGAACATTTTGGATCGCTTCCAAATTAATGGTGTGAGTCCGTCAAACAGCATCAGTGAACAGTGATGGAGAAAAAAAAAAGAAGGGCAGTCGATTAAGAAAGAAATAGGCTTGAGGTTGTCCCGAAGCTGACACCAAGTTGCAATATGTGGTTTAACGCCAGCTATGTTAAGTACCTTTTGTACAGCCTTGTGTGAGGTTTTTTCGTTTTTCTTTATCTTCAGCAAATGATAATACTTCTCAAAAAGGAAAATATATATATAGACTTAGATTCCCTACATCCAACAATGTCATTTAGATTATAGAAATATCTCATTGCTTTTTGAGGGTAGAACAAGAAAATTTTTGCTTTCAAAGAAACAAAAGAACTCCCAATAGGTTACCCACCAACACATTGGATATTCAGACACTCACAGTAAATGACCAATCAAGTCTAGGAGGTCAACTGCCTCAGCTTTGAAAGCCCAATTGCCCCATAAAAGAAGGTAGGAAAAAAATTTAAGATACTATTTCAAATTAACAGATAATTGGCCTTGAGGCCTCCAGGCAAAAAAGAAATACAACAAAGAAAAAAGAGCCCAGTTATAATCTAGCTACATCTATGCATTAAGGGGACACCAAGGATTCAACTCCAATTGGTACTCAGCCAGATGGGAAAGAGCTAAATCTAAGATTTGAGAAAGCCTAATCTCTTATAAAGAAAAAAGAAAATTAAAGCAAAATATATGTTACCTTCACAATAATGACAGCTATGACTCCGACGACAATAAGGAAGAGTAATGCCATAATACACCTGTCAGTTGCAACCTAAAGAAATATCTGAGGTAAGTAATGCAAACAACAACTGATATTCAATATATGACAAGAACAAGAAAAAGATACTTTCGGAGATTGACCTGCCTACCAAGTTCCTTCACAAGTTGAGAAGCTTTCTTGATCGAGAAATGGATAGAGTCCAGCTCATTAACTATCCGACTCATTTGTTCAGTCTAAAATGGAAGTAATACATGTCTTTAGTTCCCATGGCATTGAAAATTGTTGAGAGACAAAAAGAAAAAAAAGCAAGAGAGAGTTTGTGTGAGTGTGAGAAAGCAAGACAACGGAGAAAGTTAAATTCAGTCTGTGCCATGACACCCATGTTCTTTAAAGCCGACATACTACACACCTGAGCCTTTAGTGCTGATGCAGTCTCTGTTCCAACATTGATGGTCTCATGAACAACCTATTACAGAAACCAAGATTCATTACTGCTCTCTTGCAATAATTCCAAAACAGCAAAATATAGTTCATGATTTCTTATTCTTTTTATTTTTTGGGGGAAAGGGATTTGTATTCAGGGTCATCTTGCTAAATAGGATTCCCTAATTTGTTTAGATCTTGATGCAAACTAGTGCGAGTGATTTTCAAGCCAGAGCTAAGCAGCACTAGCATGTTCAAGATAAGTTTAAGAGGAAAGATGAAAGATGAAACTGCTTCAAAATAGAATATGAAATTTATCCTGTCGTTCTCACAAAATAGAGAACTTGATTTCACAAGGAAATGATTTCAGAGATAATCCTACCTTTTTTGACCTCTCAATGGCATGATCAGTCTCGTTCATCATCGTGTTCCCCCTGTCTACTAGCTGTTGATTTGTCATAGCTGCAAAAAGTATAGGCTTGGTCTCAATATCAATTATACTTGATATTGGCGTATTCTTTGCCACTTTAAAACAACTTTTGAAGTACATCAAAATGTACAAAATACATCAATCACAGGCTGTGATTCTGAAGCAAACTTAAAACTATGCATTGGGTACTCCTGAATTATGTATGCTCAATAAAGAGTTACAATTCCACAGCAGTTCACCATTTCTAACTAATCAAAACCAGGCAGATCAAGAATAATACCAGTAATACCAGTTTCACCATGCCAAAGGGACGGTAACATTATCCTATCACCACTAGCATCCTCATATAGTGCGTGCTCGCTACAAATCTATAGACATATGCTCAAAAGACAAAGTATTAAACTGTAAAATTATCAATATATCATGTGCGAAGATACAACCAACATATTGGCCAAGTACTCAGTTACTGGTACAAATGATTGCAGCCATCCAAGGTACAGTAATGCATCCAATCTGACTTTGTTATATTTATCTCAATCACTAAAGTAGCCACCCAAACCAACTTCACTAGTGAGGAAGACAAAATCTGGCATCTTTTCTGTTGCTAAGGAAAATATTGTATGTATGATGACAAATCCACAACCAGATAGAGTTGAGTAGGAGGATCATCACCATGCCTTGCAGACAAAAAGGAATGAGCAGTAGGGTCGTCACCATAACTAACTCTTATTGACGCATAAGGCTACCAAGAGTGGCAGACACATCAATGACAATTAGTAAGCTGGTTAAACAGAGATATGCTTACATGATGCCAGCAACACATTTTCTTCCCCATATGCTTCGGTCCCCCCATCGAAGAGATCAATGCGCTTGTTATCAAGATTGGCTGCATATCTGTATCCAAAACAACACGAACATGAGTCCTAACAAAAGAAGCACAAGCATACAACTAGTCATTCAGTGAATGCAAATGATTTATAAACCAAACAAATTATGTCACTGCAAACATGAGCAAAGGAGTTCAGATGCATCTATCAATGTCTTGTTTTTTCCAATAAATACTTACCTAACTCAACTCAACCAAGCCTCAGTTCTAATTGACTGCAGCTATCAGGATGAATCCTTCATCAACTTATCAAGGTGGGACACATGTATCTCTTTTCTCCATCCTGCCCACCACTTGTGTTTATCATTTCCTCGTACCCTACTACTACTAGGGTAATTTTTTGCCACTTTCTAACCTTCTCATTCCTTCAATTCGAACAAATCACTATTTCTTAATGTGGAATTTTTCAAGTTTTTGTCGCACAAAGCAGGGCCACTCTTAGAGAAAACCATAGTTTTCCAGCCAATGTAAAGAGAAAATTGAGCAAGCCTTTGTTGCAACTTTTCCTCATTTTTTTCCCAGACGTAGAGAAAATAAAGGTTTTCATGCAAATGACTATAAAATCTGATTGCAACATAGAATAATGCTTTTTTCCAACTATGGAAGCTGTGAAGAGGCTAGCAGTGCATATGGAGTCCCTTACAACTATCTACAATAGCACACTGACCCCAATTATGTATCTTGGTCGAGAAAGCAAAAATTTTAAGAAGCTTAATGCATTGATGCTGTATAGTCGAGAAAGCACAAATTGTAAGAAGCTCGGTGCATTGACCCACTCTATATCTCATAGTGGTTTAAAAATAAATTCATAATACCACAATGAAAGAAATTATTGATTTTGGCTAAAGGAATATGTTCATTTTGCGCATTTAAACTAGTTGAAATGAGCGAAGTAAGGAAAAGTGAAAACTTTATGCCTTTAACTTTATAGTCAACTGTAAGCAGGCACATAGAAAACAGAAACATGTGAAGTTCAATCTGGGAGAGAGGAAACCACAACAGCAGAAAAACCCAAACTTAAAGAAAAGATGATTGCTGAAAAGATGTGGTTATATGACATGTTAGATGTCCTTTAGATGCATGGGATTATCTTTTGCTCCTTTCAAAACTGAAAAGCCGTATATTTGGACTGATATAAACTTACTGCTTTTTAAGAGCAACATAGGAATTCAACTCTTTGATCTGCACAAAAGATGAACATCATTAAGTGAACGTGGAATTTTTTAATAGACAAGCAATGCACACAACCGAATTTTAGCAAACATTTAGAATATCAAAGGTTCCAAAGAAATTAAGATAACAACCCACCATTGACTGTTTTTTCTCATTTAGCATCTTGTTAGTTCCTGGATCATTTCTATTCTCGAGATCCTTGACTTCTCTGTCAAAGTCTTTGATAAGCCTGAAAAGACAAGCCGAATTTGTTTTTCTAACTGAGAAGATAAAAGTTGACAAAAAGACAAGGAAAGGAAAATAATTTCTTTTATAGGTAAATACAACTCAACCACCCGTGAGGAGTTCGGCTAATGAGCTGTCTAAGAGGGGAGGAGGTGCCATTTAATCCACATACACACACACAGAGCAAAAGCAGCAGCATTACATAAGAAATTTATCTCCATGGCTCGCTTTGTTTAGTTGCAATTTTCAAGCATCAATTAGAAAGTAGGGACTGGCCTTTGGCAAGAGCTAGACACGTAATTCTACGTGCAAATTACCATGATCTCGAGACCTAAAGGCAGAAGAAGTCCTTAAGCATATTATTCACTGATGAGTTGCTGGATGACTCTGAAAGTCTTATTCTCAAGAACACAAAAACTCATAGTGCCCTAATCCTTACAGTAAACTAATGTTCTTTCAAATGTACTTATAAGATCAATGGTCAATCCAGGTATAGGAAAACAAAGATGAGAACCAACAAAACAAAGACCAGGAGTTGGAACAGAAAATTGAAATTTGAATTGATATCTCTTTTATGTTGTTAATAAGTTATTTGAATAAGACCGCTGCCTTTAATCTTATTAGTTCAAATGCGTGCAACCAAACCACCCCATCACCAAATTCTCCTCGGTAAAATTACAACAAATAGACTCTCAGATTCAATTATCCATCACTTCACTGCATTTAGTCATTGCCCACAACCTTCAGAGGCCAAGAATCATATGTCTGTAACAGTCATCTTCATATATAACTTTGCTAGCACATCAAATACAATACTTAGCTGAAACTGCACAGTACTACACTCGTCGAATCTTTTAAAAATGCTGCTTATAGATGTTAGAAGCAAACACCTACAAAGAGAGATTAGCGAAAGACACAGAAAGAAAAGGTCCATTCTAATACCTCTTACAATCGCGCATCTTTTCTGTGAGCTCTTCCAACTGCCTACTCTGCCTATTAGAGTCTTTAACCTTCTCCAACTTCTGAAACCCATTGCTGTGGCATCACAGTATACTTCAGAATCAGTCATTAGCCAAAATCGGTTTAGCTATGGATGATAATTAGCTTTAGAGAGAATATTGCAATAATTTTGGACGAAATCTTTGGCTAATGACTGATTCTGAAGTATACTGTGATGCCACAGCAATGGGTTTCAGAAGTTGGAGAAGGTTAAAGACTCTAATAGGCAGAGTAGGCAGTTGGAAGAGCTCACAGAAAAGATGCGCGATTGTAAGAGGTATTAGAATGGACCTTTTCTTTCTGTGTCTTTCGCTAATCTCTCTTTGTAGGTGTTTGCTTCTAACATCTATAAGCAGCATTTTTAAAAGATTCGACGAGTGTAGTACTGTGCAGTTTCAGCTAAGTATTGTATTTGATGTGCTAGCAAAGTTATATATGAAGATGACTGTTACAGACATATGATTCTTGGCCTCTGAAGGTTGTGGGCAATGACTAAATGCAGTGAAGTGATGGATAATTGAATCTGAGAGTCTATTTGTTGTAATTTTACCGAGGAGAATTTGGTGATGGGGTGGTTTGGTTGCACGCATTTGAACTAATAAGATTAAAGGCAGCGGTCTTATTCAAATAACTTATTAACAACATAAAAGAGATATCAATTCAAATTTCAATTTTCTGTTCCAACTCCTGGTCTTTGTTTTGTTGGTTCTCATCTTTGTTTTCCTATACCTGGATTGACCATTGATCTTATAAGTACATTTGAAAGAACATTAGTTTACTGTAAGGATTAGGGCACTATGAGTTTTTGTGTTCTTGAGAATAAGACTTTCAGAGTCATCCAGCAACTCATCAGTGAATAATATGCTTAAGGACTTCTTCTGCCTTTAGGTCTCGAGATCATGGTAATTTGCACGTAGAATTACGTGTCTAGCTCTTGCCAAAGGCCAGTCCCTACTTTCTAATTGATGCTTGAAAATTGCAACTAAACAAAGCGAGCCATGGAGATAAATTTCTTATGTAATGCTGCTGCTTTTGCTCTGTGTGTGTGTATGTGGATTAAATGGCACCTCCTCCCCTCTTAGACAGCTCATTAGCCGAACTCCTCACGGGTGGTTGAGTTGTATTTACCTATAAAAGAAATTATTTTCCTTTCCTTGTCTTTTTGTCAACTTTTATCTTCTCAGTTAGAAAAACAAATTCGGCTTGTCTTTTCAGGCTTATCAAAGACTTTGACAGAGAAGTCAAGGATCTCGAGAATAGAAATGATCCAGGAACTAACAAGATGCTAAATGAGAAAAAACAGTCAATGGTGGGTTGTTATCTTAATTTCTTTGGAACCTTTGATATTCTAAATGTTTGCTAAAATTCGGTTGTGTGCATTGCTTGTCTATTAAAAAATTCCACGTTCACTTAATGATGTTCATCTTTTGTGCAGATCAAAGAGTTGAATTCCTATGTTGCTCTTAAAAAGCAGTAAGTTTATATCAGTCCAAATATACGGCTTTTCAGTTTTGAAAGGAGCAAAAGATAATCCCATGCATCTAAAGGACATCTAACATGTCATATAACCACATCTTTTCAGCAATCATCTTTTCTTTAAGTTTGGGTTTTTCTGCTGTTGTGGTTTCCTCTCTCCCAGATTGAACTTCACATGTTTCTGTTTTCTATGTGCCTGCTTACAGTTGACTATAAAGTTAAAGGCATAAAGTTTTCACTTTTCCTTACTTCGCTCATTTCAACTAGTTTAAATGCGCAAAATGAACATATTCCTTTAGCCAAAATCAATAATTTCTTTCATTGTGGTATTATGAATTTATTTTTAAACACTATGAGATATAGAGTGGGTCAATGCACCGAGCTTCTTACAATTTGTGCTTTCTCGACTATACAGCATCAATGCATTAAGCTTCTTAAAATTTTTGCTTTCTCGACCAAGATACATAATTGGGGTCAGTGTGCTATTGTAGATAGTTGTAAGGGACTCCATATGCACTGCTAGCCTCTTCACAGCTTCCATAGTTGGAAAAAAGCATTATTCTATGTTGCAATCAGATTTTATAGTCATTTGCATGAAAACCTTTATTTTCTCTACGTCTGGGAAAAAAATGAGGAAAAGTTGCAACAAAGGCTTGCTCAATTTTCTCTTTACATTGGCTGGAAAACTATGGTTTTCTCTAAGAGTGGCCCTGCTTTGTGCGACAAAAACTTGAAAAATTCCACATTAAGAAATAGTGATTTGTTCGAATTGAAGGAATGAGAAGGTTAGAAAGTGGCAAAAAATTACCCTAGTAGTAGTAGGGTACGAGGAAATGATAAACACAAGTGGTGGGCAGGATGGAGAAAAGAGATACATGTGTCCCACCTTGATAAGTTGATGAAGGATTCATCCTGATAGCTGCAGTCAATTAGAACTGAGGCTTGGTTGAGTTGAGTTAGGTAAGTATTTATTGGAAAAAACAAGACATTGATAGATGCATCTGAACTCCTTTGCTCATGTTTGCAGTGACATAATTTGTTTGGTTTATAAATCATTTGCATTCACTGAATGACTAGTTGTATGCTTGTGCTTCTTTTGTTAGGACTCATGTTCGTGTTGTTTTGGATACAGATATGCAGCCAATCTTGATAACAAGCGCATTGATCTCTTCGATGGGGGGACCGAAGCATATGGGGAAGAAAATGTGTTGCTGGCATCATGTAAGCATATCTCTGTTTAACCAGCTTACTAATTGTCATTGATGTGTCTGCCACTCTTGGTAGCCTTATGCGTCAATAAGAGTTAGTTATGGTGACGACCCTACTGCTCATTCCTTTTTGTCTGCAAGGCATGGTGATGATCCTCCTACTCAACTCTATCTGGTTGTGGATTTGTCATCATACATACAATATTTTCCTTAGCAACAGAAAAGATGCCAGATTTTGTCTTCCTCACTAGTGAAGTTGGTTTGGGTGGCTACTTTAGTGATTGAGATAAATATAACAAAGTCAGATTGGATGCATTACTGTACCTTGGATGGCTGCAATCATTTGTACCAGTAACTGAGTACTTGGCCAATATGTTGGTTGTATCTTCGCACATGATATATTGATAATTTTACAGTTTAATACTTTGTCTTTTGAGCATATGTCTATAGATTTGTAGCGAGCACGCACTATATGAGGATGCTAGTGGTGATAGGATAATGTTACCGTCTCTTTGGCATGGTGAAACTGGTATTACTGGTATTATTCTTGATCTGCCTGGTTTTGATTAGTTAGAAATGGTGAACTGCTGTGGAATTGTAACTCTTTATTGAGCATACATAATTCAGGAGTACCCAATGCATAGTTTTAAGTTTGCTTCAGAATCACAGCCTGTGATTGATGTATTTTGTACATTTTGATGTACTTCAAAAGTTGTTTTAAAGTGGTAAAGAATACGCCAATATCAAGTATAATTGATATTGAGACCAAGCCTATACTTTTTGCAGCTATGACAAATCAACAGCTAGTAGACAGGGGGAACACGATGATGAACGAGACTGATCATGCCATTGAGAGGTCAAAAAAGGTAGGATTATCTCTGAAATCATTTCCTTGTGAAATCAAGTTCTCTATTTTGTGAGAACGACAGGATAAATTTCATATTCTATTTTGAAGCAGTTTCATCTTTCATCTTTCCTCTTAAACTTATCTTGAACATGCTAGTGCTGCTTAGCTCTGGCTTGAAAATCACTCGCACTAGTTTGCATCAAGATCTAAACAAATTAGGGAATCCTATTTAGCAAGATGACCCTGAATACAAATCCCTTTCCCCCAAAAAATAAAAAGAATAAGAAATCATGAACTATATTTTGCTGTTTTGGAATTATTGCAAGAGAGCAGTAATGAATCTTGGTTTCTGTAATAGGTTGTTCATGAGACCATCAATGTTGGAACAGAGACTGCATCAGCACTAAAGGCTCAGGTGTGTAGTATGTCGGCTTTAAAGAACATGGGTGTCATGGCACAGACTGAATTTAACTTTCTCCGTTGTCTTGCTTTCTCACACTCACACAAACTCTCTCTTGCTTTTTTTCTTTTTGTCTCTCAACAATTTTCAATGCCATGGGAACTAAAGACATGTATTACTTCCATTTTAGACTGAACAAATGAGTCGGATAGTTAATGAGCTGGACTCTATCCATTTCTCGATCAAGAAAGCTTCTCAACTTGTGAAGGAACTTGGTAGGCAGGTCAATCTCCGAAAGTATCTTTTTCTTGTTCTTGTCATATATTGAATATCAGTTGTTGTTTGCATTACTTACCTCAGATATTTCTTTAGGTTGCAACTGACAGGTGTATTATGGCATTACTCTTCCTTATTGTTGTCGGAGTCATAGCTGTCATTATTGTGAAGGTAACATATATTTTGCTTTAATTTTCTTTTTTCTTTATAAGAGATTAGGCTTTCTCAAATCTTAGATTTAGCTCTTTCCCATCTGGCTGAGTACCAATTGGAGTTGAATCCTTGGTGTCCCCTTAATGCATAGATGTAGCTAGATTATAACTGGGCTCTTTTTTCTTTGTTGTATTTCTTTTTTGCCTGGAGGCCTCAAGGCCAATTATCTGTTAATTTGAAATAGTATCTTAAATTTTTTTCCTACCTTCTTTTATGGGGCAATTGGGCTTTCAAAGCTGAGGCAGTTGACCTCCTAGACTTGATTGGTCATTTACTGTGAGTGTCTGAATATCCAATGTGTTGGTGGGTAACCTATTGGGAGTTCTTTTGTTTCTTTGAAAGCAAAAATTTTCTTGTTCTACCCTCAAAAAGCAATGAGATATTTCTATAATCTAAATGACATTGTTGGATGTAGGGAATCTAAGTCTATATATATATTTTCCTTTTTGAGAAGTATTATCATTTGCTGAAGATAAAGAAAAACGAAAAAACCTCACACAAGGCTGTACAAAAGGTACTTAACATAGCTGGCGTTAAACCACATATGCAACTTGGTGTCAGCTTCGGGACAACCTCAAGCCTATTTCTTTCTTAATCGACTGCCCTTCTTTTTTTTTTCTCCATCACTGTTCACTGATGCTGTTTGACGGACTCACACCATTAATTTGGAAGCGATCCAAAATGTTCTTCTTTGAAAAGAAGCTGAATTTACTCAAAAAAATAAAGATAAATTTACAGTTGGTCTTTTTTCTTTTGTTTTTGGTTTTAAGCTGAGGTTGCATATAAATTTGTGTTTGAGGATAGATTGATTTTTTTAACTTTATTGTCCAGAAGATACCTGTTTCATGGCCTCTAGGATCAGTTTATACTCCCATGGGAAAAGAAGTGTGCACTGCTATGTTTTCATTGCAGCATGTCCCGACTGCTAGTGTAATGAATTGGCTCTTAATCACCACAATGATAATATCTTTTTGCAGTTTCTTCAGCTGTTAAAAAGGCCATTAACTTGTGAAACAAGTTCGGATGTAATTCTTTGCAGAATGCAGTTGCCCTTGTCTATTGATCTGGTCAATTTTCATTTCTAAATGCAACCTATACTTCCCTATTTCAGCTTGTGCACCCAAACAACAAGGATATCCGGGATATTCCTGGATTAGCCCCACCAGCAATGAATCGGAAATTACTCTGGAATGCCAACTAAAATTTAGAAAGCGATTATCTTACGAGGTTGAGAATGTTGCCATCTGATTGGAAGGAACATCAGCTTTAGCTTCTGATGCTGCTGGCGGCACCCATTCTACAGAACTGATCTAGTTGACTGGTGGATTTGTTTTCCAAGAAATTTTTCTGAAGAGTTGGGTTGCTTTCCTGAGTGCTAGTCTCTTGAACTACGGTTTTGGTGCTCATAGGTTCAATTGGAAGTGGTCTGTAAAATTATTTCTTCTTCCCAGACTGAGAAATAATTCGTATTTGAGGGAAACTCAAAAAGTGTGTAGATTGTGTTGGTTGCTGCCATCTATTGTAACACTTGGGAGGTACTTGATCTGCTCTTCTAATTTTTTTTCTTCTTTTTTTAACAAATTCTTGTTGATTGTTGTTTATTCGGCTCATATGTAACATTCAGTCCTTGATGTGTTTTTTTTTCTTCTTTTGTTTAATCAAAATTCTTGAGTTGATTAAGTTGTTTATTCGGCAATATCATATGATTTAACTAATTCAGTCCTTAGACTTGTGTTCTTTAAAAAATTGTGTTTGTAATCTACGTTCATCTTTGTGCGTGGAAATGAAACAGAGGGCTTATATTAATCGTTTTACTTATTACATTAATTATTTGGCAACAACTAATCAACTTTCATTTACACCCTATTTCTATGCTTGTGTTGATTAATTTTATTTTTTACTTTACCTTCTGTTTTGTAATTTCTGTACTTTCCATATTTATAACATTTTTATTTTATTCTTATTCTTTGTTGTGTATTTATTTTTTCTACTTATTATATATAGTAAAATGTGTATCACTGTCTCACTTTTTTTTAAAAACTGAAACCCAGCTAAGTAAAATAAAATTTTAATCTAAACAAATATAAAGATAGATGTAGAATCCTTCACGTTTAAACAATTCTTTATGGTTACTCCTAATAAAGTCAGATTGATCTGATTTATGTGACTTGGGGTTGCACAATCTTAGTGTTCACGGACCTGTTAGGTAGGTGGAAAAATCACCGTAATCCTAGACTTGGTGGGGCTGTAAGTCTGACTCTAAGCCAATCACCAACAATATAAAACACAATGGAAAATCTCCTGGATGTATATATTTTTGACTAGAACATTGAAATCGGTTGGAAAAGAAATAAAATTATAAAGATAACCAATTGCTGGGCCATGCTCTAGCCCATCGTTTTGGAGTTCTAAATCTATCCCAACAAAGTGACAAAATGGGCCCTACAAATCGAGGGAATCGGGTCTGGTATTCCTCGTGGGTTTTCTATTAGGAAAGCGTCAAAATCAAGTCCGAGAATTCCAAGGCAATTTAACAACCACACGAAAACAAATTTTGCAACCACTTCACAGAAGATAATGAGAGGAGAGAAGGAAATTACTGGTGGAGTCCCCGCCGGTAATAATTCAATGGTTCACTTTTGCACTTACCAATATTCAAGGGAGAAGCGTGAGTTTGAATCTTATCGCCAACAAATAAGTTTTTAATTTAATTAATATTTAGTTTGTGATGATCCGTTCAAATGTTTAGAGTTTTCATCACGCTCTTAACTATGTCAATACGTTTTCTAGAGGCTCAGTTTCAGTGTTAGGGGTTGTTGCTATGTATTTAATCATGTCAATATATTTTCTAGCTTGGCCAAATCCGTCCGTCCGAGTCTTGCGCACAAAAATTTTTTCTTACGGAAAAAAAAAAAAAAGAAGTGGAAAGCTTTTTGTGTTTTTATTTTTCGTTTGTGAACAGTATTTGTCAAAATATTATAGAGTCCCCGCGGGTTATAATTCAATGTCAAGTATGAATTTAAATCTTATCGCTTACGAACAAGTCTTTGATTTAATTGATATTTAGTTTATAATTATGGATTCTAGTGTTTGGAATTGTTGTTACGTTTTTAACCATGTTAATACGTTTTCTGGAGGGTCAGTTTAAGTGTTTGGAATTGTCATATGCTCTTAACAATGTCAATACGTTTTCTAGAGGGTCGGTTCAAGTGTTAGGGGATGTCGCTATACACTTAACCACGTCAATACGTTTTCTAATTTAACCAAATCCGTCCGAGCCGTGCACAAAAAAATTTCCTCGGGAACAAAAAACAAGTGGAAAGATTTTTATGTTTGTATTTTTCGTTTGTGGACAGTATTTGCCAAAATGCAGCTGTCATTAGGCTGTTCTGTCGTCTCACCTGAGGTTAGGGTTCAAAACTTGTAGAGCTTTGTCCAAGTCTTCGACAGGAACGGCAGGACCAAAGAGACCCATCTTGACCTGACAACAAGATCAACCACGAAATGTTTCGCCATAACAAAGGTACGTAACTACAGGGAAATGAGAAAAAGTAGTTGTCTTCAGTCTAATGACCTCCAATTCAGGGTACGATGGCTGTTGGTCGGAGTAAATTATGGTTCTCTTGCCAGCTTGTTGTGGGCCTTTGTATAATGCCAGAACCCTCCTAGCTAGTAGCTAGGAGAAAGCTAAGGACACCAGCATAGCATTAGGTAACAGACGTCCATGTTGCAAATAGGTGATAATTTTTATTTGGAAAAAAATATATTTTTCACCCACAAATTATTGGGTAATGACACATTGCACTTCAAATTACCATTTTAAGACATTATACATTCAAACTATCAATGTAGACACTTTGCATCCTAAACTACCCACTTTGACACATTATACCTTCCAACTACTAATATTAAACACTTTGCACCCTCTATTTGACAATAATACCCTTGAGAAATTAATGAATTGACAACAATATCTTCAATATATATAAAATGGGTCAAGGACATTATCGTCATTTTAGTCTGAAAATTTGATAAAGGGTGCAAAGTGTTAAAAATTGGTAGTTAGAGGGTGCAATATGTCAAAATTGGTAATTTAAGGCGCAAAGTGCAAAATTTATAATAGTTCGTGAGTGAAAAATATTTTTTTATTTTTATTTTTTTCAATAAAAGAGTAGGGCGTCTCTCATATTTATTTCAAAACCCTTATTATCCATGCCTTTCAAATTTTTGTGTGTGTACTTTTTGAATGTAATTAAGATATTTTTTTCGCCACAAGTGAAGATTTTGAATCCGTGATTTTAAAAAAAATTTAGTCAAACACGTCTTGATAGAAGGTTTCAAATGAAATCACAACTTTTAGCAGATTGGAAGTAATTATGCCAATTTTGCGCTCATTCATACATAGGTTTGAAATGGGTCTCAGTAATGTTTCCCATCGAAAGGGAAAGAAGAGGTCAAATAGATTGGCACAACGAGGGGAGGAGTTGGTAATTGTCCTAACGCTTTTGCTTTGTCACGTCATTCACACCCGGTTCTTACGTAGTGACAGGCCACCTGGCCATGTTCGGAGAAAGCAGAGAACTCTCTAGCCTTCGCTTTCCCACTTGTTCAGATAATAATTAGCCCCGTCATTCTTTCCATCGAACCGTGTGTGTGGTTGGAGAAAAGCTTGTTTTTTTTTTTAATGTTTTGGTCAAGAAAAGACTAACAAGGACGGTCAATCTTCTTTAGTGCGCATTAACGTTTAAACCAAGTCAAAAGAAAGAAAGGAATCGTCCTTTTATAAGGTTGCATGTGACCCTAAAATCTTGTGTTTTGATTAGGAGTAGTTGTTGCGCTTGGTACCCAATAGGAAATCATACCTAAAATACAGCAATGTATGTCTTGGATGGTGAAAAAGCTTAATTAGGTCATGAATAATAATATATATAATGTAAAATTAAAAATTTACTTTAACCTCTTAAGTATTAATACGGGATTAATGTTATTTTAAAATCCAAACTACCAAGTGTGTCACAGCAAACAAAATAGAAGCTTTGCTAGTAGCAAGAAGAGGAAGCTTTGCTATCCGAGCTTTACAAGAGCGATCACTATATAAGCCACTGGCGAAAAAGCTCGCTAGCATCTATAACTACAACTATGTTGTAGGAAACTAGTCAGTCATTCCCTTCTTTTAATGGTACAATGTGACTCTAAAGATGCCATGAAATGATCTTAGCAGAGAGAGTCTTCCATTTTGATTTGTATATCATGAACAAATAAAACCATTTGCATTGTGGTTGTGCACTCTGAACAATAAAAATTTCATAATTTTGCGCCCATTAGTAAAACCATTCAAAAAGGTTATATTGTATAATTTTAAAGGACCGGATCCTATTAGAGAGAGTACAATCATAATTTTTTTTAATAATTTAAGTACTCGATATGATACGATGATCTCGATAATTTTGTCTCAACATTACATCGATTTCACACTTTCAAGATTTAGAAAAGTCCGGTGAGATCAACTGAGAATCCATTTGGTGGGGGCATTGAGCAAAGAAATTTTCTTGAAGCCTTGACTCTAAGGTCGTCGAGGATACCTATTTGGAGATTTTCATGTGAAGTTTCTTTTTTTTAATTAACAATTGGTTAAATAGAACATCTAAATCAAACTTTAATTATTACGCCTGCGGTTCTTTGTTTATGGACTATTCTATTCCGAGTCATGGACTTCATGGTCGGCTGGTAGACCCAGAATTTCTGTCAGAGAAAGAAAGCAAATGGAACAAGTTAGGTCCGTGGGTGGGAGGGGGCTTTCTAAAGGGCAGGCAATTCAGAACAGAAGAACGAAAAACTTCCATTATCTTTGAAGGGCCTCAAAACGCTGAGACAGCAGACGCAAATGCCTGCTCGGTCAACAAAGACATTTGAAAACAGCTGCTTAAATATATAAACGCAGTTTATCTGACGCCCCAACCAGAGATTAGACGTACCTTTGTCCAACCGCCACCCGAAAGGGTGAGAGAAATGGTATCAACTTTCGACCCCACCTTTCACAGAAAATGTGGAAGAAATCTTTACTGATGTGAACGCGAGAACCCAACCACATCAAATTCTTCCCATGAAGATGTGCCCTGTCCCACGAATATTAACGTGCATCTCTCCGATGAACTCGAAAAACAGTGGACCCAAAACCCAGATTACCTCGTATATACACACCCACTCAATCAAACTCTTAAGTGCATGGCTGGCCCAGGCCCACAGTAACTAATAAAGATATGACAACCTTCCCCGACAGTCCTAATCTCGAGAGAAGCGGGAGTGAATATATATATATATATATATATATATATATATACGATGAAAAGGGTATAAAATTTTGCAATATTATTGGAATAGAACTATAGAAGGATATAAGTATTGTCTATTGTAATAATTTATGTCACTGACTTATAGTTTAATAGATTACTTCTTAGATATTTATTTTTAATGAAATTCTTAGATATTTAAATTATTTTTTTAAACGTTATATCTCTTATTTCTTTTATTGAGTAATGAGAGAAATCTTATTAGATAGAACCGAACTCACTAACGTACAAATAAATACTGGAGAGAGAAGCGCAGAAATCCGGCACCCACCGTCTCTGACTCAAGTCTCAAATTAAAATTCTGGGAGGAATCTAATTCAGGACTCATCTCTTCCCATGTGTAATAACTTCGTAATTTTTTAAAGCTTTTGACGTTTCTGCGGTTTATCGACATAATAAACGAAGGGAGGACAATTCCATTCTTAACCCTCGTTAGTTCAGCCATGACTATGCCTTCACGTCACAATTGTGGCCGTCAGATAAATGACGTACGTGATAAAAGTATAAAGAGAATATTCTTTAAAAATTTCCTTTTTTTTTTTGGTGAAAAGTTTGAGAGTTGAGACGAGGGACAAGGCTATCCTGACATTCAGACCCTGGTGTAAAAATCAACAGTTTTTCTACGAAAGATAACGGAAATGCATGAGCAATGACGACAATGTTAGAAAATGTGCCCATTTTATCATGTTAAAAATAAAAAGTAAAATTAAAATTAAAAATAGGGGTTCGGTTCAGTTTGTTTTGTTGTAATTTTATTTATAAAAAATAATTTTTCTCACTTTAAAATGTTTTGGAGACACCCATAAATATATGGTTAACAGCTTCTCCTAAACTTTTTAGTGACAAATATT